>JABUQX010046615.1:0-10000 GCA_015478945.1 Trachelipus rathkii
CTGTACTCATTAATTTGATATTCATTTTGTAGTAAAAGTTTCCATATCTTCATTTTGGAATTCTCTTCCTGCATCAGAATGAACCATTAGGCTTCCAAAATATATAGTCCATTTTCAATTAACCTTATCTATAATTCTTACTAGTTTTATTTTTAACCAAAACTGCTTGTGTATTCTTGTTGCATGATCTATTATTACTAAAATGTATTATTAATATCGTGCAATATCAAAAATATGTGATTAAAACTTGCTAATGGCAACCTACCACAGGTCTTGGTAAGAGTTTTCTTTATTTTTTAACATATTCCCATTCTCTCACAATTTGCTCCAATTCATTTTCTTACATTATTCCAAACGCTTCTTCCTTACTTGTTTTCGTTAGCATTTTTTAGTGTTTAAAAATTTTTCTATTCCACAATAGGCAAATTGTCTATGTAGTTTTTTCAGTTTTCTTTTCTATCATGTTCTTTTATCCAATCTTCTTTAAATTGCCTGATCCAACATGTTTCTTTGTTTTTTATTCATAATATGCAGGAAATTCCTCCTCATTATCAAAAAGTTTTGTACAAATATCTGTAGATTCAAATCACAAATATCCAAAAGTTCCATCTTCAATATTAATTTTAATTCATTCTCTCTCTCTCTGATTTACCAAGTAATAAAGGGATATCACCTTTCTATTACATTGATTTTTAATAAAAACTCATCCCCGTGACAATAGGAGGAAGTGGTTTTCTTTTTAGAGAGCGGTGCATGTTTTTCAAATTTTTATCAACCAGTTATAAACTTTTGAGTGTCTTTATACATTTGTAAATTCCTCATCAGTTTATCCACTAATCAATTTTGTTAATCCTAATTCTCCAATTACTTGTCTCTATGCTTCCTGTATCTATAAAGCCATTACATCTTCTTGATATTTAATTCCATCTTTCATCATTCTTTCTTCATTATTTTGAATAAATGTTCTATTATTTTTCTTTCTACTATATTCTCTGTCTCAATTGTTTTATTTCTTATCTCTTGTTTTCTTTCACAATTTTTGAAGTTATATTTTTTCCAATATGATTGTTTCATCTTTTTTTCTATGAAAAAATATAGGATTTATTTTTTCCTTTTATTGGTTCATACTCCTCCACCTCTCTTTGTTTGCCCTTCTTTATTACAGTACCAACACAGATTTATTTATATTCTTCATTCCAATAGCAATCTTCTGTTTATGATTAGTACGCTTACAAATACCACATTTATTAAATAAAGTTCTTTTCTCTCCATAACATTCAATTCAAAAGTCGCTCTAGTAGATCTATATTGTATGTTAACATATAGATACAAAATCTCTAGTGAAGATATATTTTTACCAGTTATATTCTAATTATTTGTGCACATATCTTTTTCTACATATTCATAACTAGAATATCCTTTCATGTTTTATAATAGACTATCTTTGGTTTGTAGGTAAAATATCATTTTGTATATAAAGTGCCTTTCCGAATCGTTTTATATTCTCTTTATATCATTATACTCTTTACTCCTCCGAATTCCACCAATTAACTTCTTATTTCTTCATCCCGTTGAGTGTATGTGACCGGCACTGATGTGAATAATGATTTTACAATCAAAGTATTTGTATAGTATTATCTAACAACTCCTTTTGTGCTGATATAATATACCTTCGATAACTATTCTCATCAAAAGATCTCTCGTTTCTTTGTAGGATATTCAATAGTTATATTGTCGACTTGTAGCTCTGAAACTTCTTGTTTCTTTATTCTCGCATATCTTCTCTTCTCTTAAGTCTTTCCCACCAGCCTATCTTTTTATCCAATTTTCTCTTCATCACATGAATATTCTTTTCATTTGTAAAGGCCGAAGTCACAATCCTTTTTTTTTTTCTTAGAATTTATTATTATTTGACGGGCTATGTAAGTTTGTTTCTCTTTCTAAATAAATACTGTGAATCTAATACCTATAATCGTTTCAAAATAATTTGTACGTGTAATATTTCTTTTCTTTTCACGTTTATATAGGTATTACATAAAATATCATATTCTTTGTTCATTGATTACTCCTTTTTCTGACTATGAAAGGTTCGTTCTTATGTATGGTGTGTATATATCCTTGTGCTCATATGTTTGTACTTAAATTTCTCTTTGCAGTTTCTTCTTTCTCTTCTTATCATTTCGTCTGCTTACGTCTCTAGAGGGAACTGGATATATTTGTTTTGAGTGAGACTAAACAGAAAGGTAAAAGAGAAGAGTGGAAGAAATGGGAATGGCGCGTGTTAAATCCATTGTAAACCCTATCTCGTTAAGTGCTCATAACTTAGGATATTTCCTCCTCTTATCCTAATGCGAGTAGTAAACAGATAACTAGTACATTCTGACCGTCCGACCAATAGTTAACTGACAATCTATTCTTCTTTTGATTTTGTAAAATGTATTATGTTCGAAACAAAACAACTATATAAAATGAAACAAAATGGTGATTGTTGATCGACTATTAGAAAGAGAGCGTTGTTTCTTTTTATCATTATATATTTGTTAACATTGCAGAATTTATTAGAGGTATAAACAAAGCGTGTTCATACAATAATGTTTAAGCTTTAAACATATTTTTAGCGTATTGATTTAATTGAGATCATTTTTTGAATATTCTTTCCAGAGGGCTGTTTGGTTTTAGTTCCAGATGGAACTTTAAAGAAATTATGAGGACTTGAAGGTTCAATAATGAATTTTATATCCCGGGACTTTAACTGTCAGAACGATAAACATGATATATTTATTTTAGGGATTTAACTCTGCGAATTTTTAAAGCATCCTAACATTCATTTTCAGAATTAAATATCTTTATAATAACAAAATACATGTAATAGTATAAATTTGATCCCTAAACTGGTGCTCTCCGTATTCATCTACTTGTGTACTACCGTTGTAATTTCTTCGGAAGTTACGGATTACGCTAACATAAGGCACCCCCGCTCTCGCCTCTCTCACCTCCACCACCTCTCTCACCACACAACACCTCATCTCTCTCACCTCCCAGAGCCCACTCACACACCCTCTTTCCTATATACTTGCATCTATACTATAACATAATAAATCTATCTGTTTATCTCTGTAAAAGCTTATCTTATATTGATAATTACTATATAATAATTATATCGCTCAAAGAGTGTTTTTATTTTTAATGTTCTATATTGAAATGTTATATTAACCTTCATATTAATTATTTATAATATTCCTTTACAACTTTAAATTTTATATCACAAAGTTTTATATATAATTATAAATAAATATATATAATAACACGGAAAATTTGAATTAATTAATAATAAAAAGCAAATATAACTTGTTATTTATTTTATTATGTATAAATACCAAAAATAAGTAAATGTTATAATTGTAATAAAAGCTCATTTCGCGACTATGCAATCTTAGGGTAATATTTCACTAAGAGTAACTTAAAATATTTCTTATCCCTCTTGGCTGAACATTACTCAAAATAAATAATAATTGACACACTTAAATAACCTTCAAAAGTTTTGAATTAATATAAGTAAATAGGGTTTGATTATTGTTCCTTCTGTAATACAACTTAAAAGTTAAAACATTAAACACTTTAAATTACAATGGCTCGAGCCTAACTGCACATACATGCTAATAACCTGTACAGTAAATGAAATGATAGGAACTGCCGAGCGTATAACGTTTACGATATCATCAAGTAATTCTGGTTGCTGCTAACTCAATAACGATTTTACAGACTAACAAAAATTACATGAGCTCAAAACATTAAGTTCGAATTACTCTATTCTATCATATACTTATAACATTTATTACCAACTTTGTTTTTCAGAATTTAACTTTTTTCTTGACATTACAAATAACAGAAATAACTATATCAAGTTATACATAAATAATAACTATATTGTTTATACAAGTGGAAATCTGTTTTAATATTGTATAGACAATCACATACAGTTCATATATTGCATTTTTGGAGAGATCCCACTTATAACTTAATATCATTGTTATTACTAAGGGCCATAACCTTTCTTATACGCCCAAACATTTTATCAGTTCTTCTCAATCTAATTCTCATACTATATCTTTCATAAATCAAATCATGCATCTTCAGTTTACTGCTAATCTTTTCTCACTATATCTGTCGGTCTGAAAAAACTTCTCTCGTCAGCTTTATGGACTGGTCATTTCAGTCTATTAACAACTTTAGAACAACTGAAACAATAGTCAAGTAAGCCATGTCACTCTCCATGTGTATCTCTCTATATAATATATAACGCGAAAATGATACTAGAATATTATATCGGCTATGACAACATTATATTATATATAGATCTCATCTCTAGTAATTACATAATCGTGAAAATTCACGGTATATCATATCTTTAATTATGTATTATCAGACGCCTTATATAACGTGATATTGGCCTAGGTGAGTAACATTTGTAAAGATAACAATCGGCAAGGGACAGCATAGCTTGGTAAATAAATAGTTTATACAATATTTTGTAAAATATTAATATTAATAGACAATCACGCTTTTGGCAAATGCGTGTACAAAGAAACCCGCAGAAATCCAATTATATAGAAACATATATTATTAAAAACACAACTTTTTAATATGATAGATATATATTGTAAATTATAACCCTTTACACATCAATACATTGAACATTCTTAAAAATTATACTTCCGTTATGACCATTAAGAGTACAATATGTTCGATTTTATTCAACATGTTCTTCTTTTTTAAAAAACATATGTATGTCGTATTGAGTGGAACTCAAAATATAACATATTCTCTCATGTTATACAGGATAAATATAAAAACTGATCTGAATTGCTTATCACTCTACATCAGGATTATATTTCATAAAAACTATGTTATTTTATGAAAACATAATCTATAATATAAAAAAATTAACTCTTTCTAAATTCGATCAGTTGATTACGTGCGCAGTATATATTGTCTCCCCTCCCCCTCTGCATCCCCCACAGTTGTTTAGAGACTACTTGAGAATGATTTGAGCCAAAAGACACCTCGTATCGTTAGGATAACATATTGAGAATATGAGAGACAAAAAAAGATTGAAAGATGAATAGTATAGAATTAATTAGGAAACTGCCTGGTAATATTCTTTTCTGTTTCTGTTTTATCAATGTAATACCAAGTCTCAGCCTGCTTACGTCCAACGATAAAAATACGCTAGCAATCGCCTTGTTTTGAGCGTAAAAACGATCGACGCGATCACTTTGGAGACTATTCAGGAACCAGAAAAGCTGTCCCTTTGGGGAGGTAAGCCCTGCACAGATGGTCTAGTGTCTAAAAGTATCCCCACGCGAATTGGTCTCCTAGACCGTCTAGAAACGGTTCCTAATCATCGAAATTTGTGAAAGAACTATAACTCCTGGCTTAGTGATATCAAATTTGAAAAATCTTATAGCAAGTGATAGGAGAATTTCTCAAGTCATAAAGACTTGCACAGGAGTGCCGAAAACACATTAGACGATTTAAAAATTCCTAGATGCACCCCAGAGAGACACAATGCGGTCATTATCATACCTTAGTGAGTGAGGCTGTGAGTGAGTATGGGCCTATATAGAGCTTGCAAGTGGCAGACACGAGAGCTGGAAATAAAAATCCCAAAATGCATCCGGAGTTGGGCCTTGACCGAGATCAGCTGCATAACATGCTGCATGCAATTATGTGAGCAAGACGTACGTAGAAAACAATATATCTTACTTAATAAAGTATAAATAATACTCTTACTCTTATATATGGACATGAGTCTAGCGGATTAGTGAGTTGACTACATGAATTTAGTGTACAATTCTGACTCAATAGAACTGGAGCTATTATGTAACGGTGCCGAAACATTCACTCGTCGACTTGAATATGAGTATATATTGGTCTTATAGTGTACTATTATAGTTTAGAGACTGTGAGATGAGATTTGAGTAATAAGAGTATATATATAAGTATATAAGCACACTATATAGCTATCCAGTGTGGAGTGTGGATGAAGTATGACCGCTTAAGTATAACGTAATATAAGAATAGAACTATGGACCGTCGAAGAAAGTCGTCACTTGAGATGGTGCCTATGGTCAGATATTCGAGTATGACGATATAGTGAAAAGATGTGATGTTATAGATATTAGTTTATTAAGACTCAGTTGTAACGAGATTAGTAATTTAATAATATAGAAGTATTAGGGAGGACAGCTACCCCCATCCAAATTAGAGTTATAGTAAGAAAGTGATAAGTATACTGAGAAAGATAGAATAGAGATAGTAATTGAAAATATAGTGTGAAGAGTAATATATAGACGAGTAGAGTATGACGATATGAGAGAGATAAGTAAGAGTATAAGATATTGATAGTATACGATGCTGTACACAGAAATATTAAGATAGATAGGGTGAGTGATTTAATTTTGGTCCTTATTATACTATACTATATAGATTACACATTGTTGTAAAGATATGCTAAAGTTTATACATAAGCAGAAATAAATAGGTATTGTAATTATGAATAATAGATTATACTCAAAAATTATTAACAACGTTAAGTAAAATATAATATAACATAAATTATATATATATATTTAGATATATAGTATAATAATTTTATAGTAGAGAGATAGTAATATAATCTACTTACTTACTTTTCCTCTGCATGGCATGATACTGACTGATATACTATATATACGGCCATTTCAGTATGGACTCTTTCACCGAAATAGGGCTATATTAAATTTAACAATTTTTATACTTTTTCCAGACTTTAAAAGGATATTGTTTAACCATAAGCCACTAAGAATAAAGTTGTCGTCAGAAGAACGTCGAAATTAACACTAAAACGCCATCTTATTAAAGTTGAAAATCTACTGCAATGCAACAGTTCGAAAATTTAAAATTGATTGAGTGACTATAAATACAATGTATATAAATGCAGTAAGGTGATAACGTTATTCTAAGTATACAGTAATAGAGTGAGTATAGCTTCTCGTATATATAATATATTATGAATATACTTATATATTGCTAGCTCATTCTTCATATGCGATCGTACGATTACCGGATGGCAGGAGTCTGCTAATCGTACGTAATATAGAGATATAGGACGCTCTGCACTAACGATCATTAGTACTCATTCATTACTCGGATCTGAAGTACTGAAAATATATTACTATTCATATAGATACATATAAATATACTATATATATAGATCTATCTAAGATTATATTATACAATACTATATTATATATACTCTCTTAAGACTATAAATATGTACATTTTTGTGACGATAACTTATCTATACTATAGTACTACATTACTCATATAAATACTATATACTTACTCTATATTACTTAAACTATAATAGACTTCTCTCAAATAATTACTACTATATTCATACTATATTCGTATATACTATAGTCACATATATTCTTACTCTATTATACATCTCTTCTTCTCTATCTCTCCTTCTATCTCTATTCATCTTACTCTAGGCTCTTCATCTATCTATCTTACTCTCTATCATACATCTCTCTCTTACTTGCTACTGCGTTTTCTTCGAATATACAATTCAATCCTTTCTTCGTCTTTTCTACATTTTAGTAATGGTCTTCTCTCTCTTACTTCTCTCTCTATTTAAAATTCGCTCTTGCGAATCTCTCTTCACTCTTCTCAGATTATATTATCGCACTGTTAGCAACAGTAACACACGAACAAACTACAGCTATCTCTTAGACATTCTTCCACATTTTTTTTAACTAACCATCGTATTCAAGGCTTCTCTATACTCATATCTAGGCTCTCTATCTTCTATCCTTCTCTACCTGCGTGTGTTAATTCACTTACATCATATCGCATTTGATTCTTCACATCATATCAGTAATACTTTTATAAACGTCTATTCGCTCTGATACATACACAAATAGTCTTCAGCACCTGTAGATCGAACAACCGGTGCTTCAAATAATAAAAACATACATATAAGCTTGTGACTTATTCGGACCATCTTGTGTCTGTGTTCACTACTTATTTTTATACATCCAATCTCATCAACTCGGACTATTATAATTGACACATATTTAAATGCTACTAGAATCTTTCATAAATTTCTTTCCTACTCTATAATCATAATCATATACATACAACATCTATAATTTTCGACACTTCCGCTGCCATAAATTTCTAAACTCATCATTCAATTACATCAAGTTAATCATACTAATTAATTCTAATCTAATCAATAACGAATGTTTTCATACATTCAATAATAATAATTAATCATAATATACTATCTACATTCTCAATGCCATATCATATTAATACATATATTTATATAATACACTCAATAATTAATAATAACATAATAACTCAAGTGCGTATACACCTCTAATGCCGTGTCTTTGACCTGCGCGCCTCCTGCCTACACTCCAACTTCACTTGTCCAACTCACACTGTGCCTCTCATTACTCATCATCTCTTCTCCTATTCTACTCTTCATCATCATCTTCATCATTACATTAACATATATCAACATATCAATTACTAATATACAATAACATTACATTAACATTAACATATATCATACATACTATACATACTACATACATGACATACATACATACATACATAGAATATTTACAATTCCTCCTACTTCTGTTCTATAAATGGGTGTAAAATTTAATAAGTATTAAAGAGCTTACTCTTAAAAAACATTAAATAAAGGTTTTATAGCACAATAGCTTATCATCAAGCATAAATAAAATATAAGAGGGATGTTATATAATAAATGAGCTTCAAAAGTCTTACCAAAAAATCAATCCCTTCAGATTAACTTGATCTATAATGACATTTAAATAAGGCCTTCATTATGCAGATTTATATATACTTTACCTTTTTCTCTTTTGCATCCAACTTCTTTTTACACACTTTCACTTCGGCTTCCTTTTTCCTTCATCATCACTCTTACTTATTCAAGATAGTATTACCTCTTTTTCTACTTTAAACTCTTCAACATTCCTACTCAGTTTACTCTTATTCTTACCGACAAGCATCTCTTTCTTTCTAACATTTCCTTTTATTTGCTTCACCTTCAGCCGACTTCATAATACGACTTCTTCACCTCATCTCCAACCATATCAATTGTACTACCCCTGGAATTGATGTATTTCCTCCCATTTTCACTACACTTACTCACATCTGTCCCCATTTTCTTGTTTTCATTACCCACTTCTTTATCCACATGTCTTCTCATTCTCACAATCCTTATACCTGTTATCAACGCATAAATTCGCCACAGCTTTACATTCATTTTTCTTAGCTCTCTCGCCACTGCTTTCTTCATTTCTCTCTAGATCACAAATATTACTAATCGTCTTCATTACCTCTTCACTTGTCACCTCTTCACTCTCATGTGCACACCCTGGACTACCACCTAAACTAATACCTCTACCCAAACTACGAAGTTGCCCTCTTATCATCTCTCCGCACATACTCAATTAATTTCTACCCTCAACCCATACCACCTTTCCTTCCTTCAGCTACTTTACTCCCATCTCTACTTTTAGATATCTTAGCATTACAAGACCTCCACAAGTGATACGCGGAACCACATATGTCACACCTTTTCAAATTACCAAATCTATCCCATATTTTCACACTCCCTCCCATATCTCTCTTTATCCATTCAACTAGTTCACTTCCTTATCCTCTCTATCATTCCTAAAGTAAACCAATTTCTCACTACGTTCATTATTAAACCCTAATCTCTCATATCCTCTTCCTACATTTGGAGTCTCACCATACTCATCACCTGTTGACCTCTACCTAACCCTCTCCCTTTCCCACCATTCCACACATTCTCTGGATTCCATGGACTCCTGTATGCAAAATTAAATTTTGATCTACAAATAATGCATTCAGGGACGTTTCCAAACCGGTCCTTTACATTCAATCTTTT
>JABUQX010046615.1:17500-25158 GCA_015478945.1 Trachelipus rathkii
CACTCCAATGTGGGATAATTAGAAAAGGGGGAAAACTCATCTTAAACATATATTGAAAAAGTTAATGTATATACATATAGCTAACAAGTTAGCTTTAAAGTAATAGTTATATAATAGTGAATAATAATAATAATAATAATAATAATAATAATAATAATACAGTAAATAAATAAATAATAATAATAATAATAATAATAATAATAATAATAATAATAATAATAATAATAATAATAATAATAATAATAATTAAAAACAGTAAATAAATAAATAAGAATAATAATAATAAAATAATAATAATAATAATAATAATAATAATAATAATAATAAAATGATAATACTAATAATAATAATAATAATAATAATAATAAACTCGAGAAAAAAATAACTAATCTATTAAATATTCATGAAACCTCCCCAATTATTTATTAAATCCTATCCATTCACTCTTTCCCCAAGATGCATAAAAAATCCAATAAATACTTTTAAGGAAATAATTCTAAATTTAACTCTAAATTACAAATACTGATTGAATAAATTATGAAATAAAGAACAATAACAAATAACTTTCTATAGCAGCAATTAATCCTATATTTACAAACTATGCTACTATCATATAAAATTTTATATATATTTAATAATTGATCCGAATGATTATTGAAGTATGGAGACTTTCACATTCAATTTGTCTTTAACAAGTTGTATTGACACTTTAAAATTTAGACTTGGTTTTACAATATTTTTTTCTCTAGAAGAAATATACACTAAACTAATGTAAAGAACAATAATCTTTGTGAAGCGAAGCCTTAAGCTAATTTTACTCTTTAAAGAGTCCTACCTTGATAGGAGGGGCCATATTTTTATGTTCTTTTCAAAGAGTGCTTCGCTGGTATAGTATTCTAGATTAGTTAGTTTTGTACTATCTGATTTGTTGTTTGTTCTTCTTTTTGAGAGAAATTAAATTGCTTCCAAGACCCGTTCCTTTAACAGAAAACTTACAATTAACTTTACTCTCCTTTATCAGGTCATGTACTTAACATCTAAACTCGATCACGAAATTAATTATTCATCCTATTAAAACCATAATGAAATAGTAATAAGTAAAAACTTTTAATTATGTCCCACTTACCCGAAACTTCGGGAACTTTGATTTATTTTTCTTATCCTCCAAAAAAAATTCAACTTTTAATTCCACAATTGGATGATTCTGACAGATTGATAGATAACATCTACTAAATATTTCCTCACAATGGTAATGGCAATCCGATCAATAAACATTTATTCCTGGGGGGGGGAAGAAACAGAAAGCAACATAATGAACCGTTTCACTCCTCCCCACCCGTCGTGATTGGTAACGACGCACAATCCTTTTAATATGTTGAAATAAAACTTTCTTTCTTGGTAAAACAAAACAAAACTTCGTTTCATATTTTCATATGGTGAACAAAACTTCCTCTTTGTGTAATTTAAACAAAACTTTCTTGTAAAAAAATAAAAATTCTTTTTCTCAAAAAAAATCTTATGTGCTAGAGTGACCTAAAGTCCCTCTTGACATATTCTAATTATCTTCAGTTTAATTTCCCTGGCAGAGGATTCCTGACCATGTGCTGACAAGAATCCCCCCATATGTCCTATGAATTCTGTAACTTTAGTTCTCCATTGTTCCTCCAACTGGTTTGGTGATAGTTGGGCTAAGGGAGCAGGTGTAACTCGTACTTCTGATCGCCCTCTTCTAGGAGATTGTCTATTTCTGGCATAAGGAGTGGGAGGACTCCTTGTATGAGATCGTCTACTAGATCCCTCTCTTCTAGAATTTCGGTTGAGAGTTCTAATTGGGGAAAGATTTCTGGAACGTATGTTAACTTGAAAACCTCTATTTGTAACTTCAGGGAGATTTCGTCGTGGTATTGCCCCTTGTGGGTCTCTACTTGTGGTTCCTGGGAGGTTTCGTCGTATTGCTCCTTGAGAGTCTCTTCTTGTGGTTGCTGTTTCTTGATATGTGATCCTTTGACGGATACTTGATGCTTGCTGCTCCCTTGAGGATTCAGCTCTTTCCTGGTTGACAATAATAACTCTTCTACTGGGTTCCCCTGAAGAACCCGGTTGAGGTTCTCCCTCAGGGACTAGCTGACCTGTCCCTGATGATTCTGGACCCCTTTCGGGTCTTTGCTGGTTTACTCCTGATGGTCCTGGTTGAGGTTCATCTTCATTATTTTCAGATGGGCGATTGGATTGAATGGGTGATATTGAATGAACAATATAAGCCTCCAAAGGACGAATATCAGGTTGTGGGACAGGGTTGAACAATCCTGCATTCTTCATCCTTTTCCAAAAGTCACGGCATAGTCTAGCAGAAGGGTGTAATCCGTCCCTTAGAAATCCTCTATTTTCTAGAGTGTGGATTTGGCCTTGCATAAATAATTTTGTGTTTTCTTTCTGGTGAGGAGGGGTACCCACTGAATACATAACTGGGTAGGTAAGCTTTTTATCCCACACAATATTTTCTGAGCGAATTTGTCGAACATAACTATGCATTCCTCTACTTTGAAAATTCAGATTATGTGCAGTAAATTCTGGAGCTGTATTGTAAATTTCCTGGACTTCCCTTGGATATTTGCGAACCCTTAAGGAGTTATAAAATACCAAATCCAGAAAAGGGGGTACAACCAGGATGATTTTCAAATTGGGTCTTATCTGACAACATTTCCTGGTAAATTCTGAAAACCTTGTGGCAAAATCTTCATTAGTATATTGAAAATTGGCCGCAGTAACCCAATAATCCTCATAAACCCGTAGGTCTGAAATTCTCTTTTGATAATACGCCTCACTAATGAGTACATAAACCACCATATGGGTAAAAGAAGCATCTAATATGTCTTCAATTTTTGCCGACAAACCAGCCAGGTTTATCCCTGGATATGATTTAAAAATTACTTCCGCTTCAGGCAGAAGAGTTTGAGTAAATGCCTGTTCCATTTCTCTCACCCACGAATGGCCTGTAACCAATACCTGCAACAAAAATAATGTCCCCAAAGGGGACACAGTAAGATTAATATCACAGTAATTACTTTAATTATTCCTGAAAAATAATTTTTATTAATAAAAATAGTTTATATTTTATTTATTTTTTATTTTATTTTTATTTTTTTTTATTTATTTTTTTTATTATTATTATTTTTTTCGTTTTCTCTCTAAAAGATAGGGAAAGACTATAGGCAAATCCTGACATACCCCTCTCGATCGGGTGTATGGACGTTGATCTATTGATACAGATTCTTCAGGTTCATTTTCGAAACCTGAAAACGTTGGACTTTGGGGGGACAGAGGTGATCCTCTTTCATTTGGGTCTGGCATATAAGACTGTTGTTGTTCTGTATCTTCTTCTGGTGTGGATACAACAGGAGTCGAAAATCTATTAAGGTTAAAAGTCACATGCGTAGGAAAAGAATTCCGTGGAAGTATTGGTGATGGCATCACAATAGCTCGACTCATCTCCCAACGCCTCTCAGCTTCTCTTATCAAGTCTGAAGTATCCCATTCCAAGTAAGCATTTAGTTCTTCCTCCGGGGTGGTCAAACCCCCCTTTGAATGGTTTTCTGGACCTTCATTGTCTCCCCCTTCAGAAACATTATAAAAATTTGACAATTCTAGAGATGGTTCAATTAACCCATTTAGGGTCTCTTGTACTTTCATAATAGTATTCAATTTATCTTTTATTTCATCAAGTTTATCCTGATCGATAATAAATCCTTCAAAGGGATAATCTTCCTCTTGAAGATCTCCAAATTCTTCATCAGGTTCTTGAGATAATTCTATATTAGGTATTATTTCCTCTTGTGCACATGGCTCTGGCTCATCTTCCATGGCATATTGCTTAAATATGGGATCATTTCTTAAATAAGGTGGAGGTACTTTCCAGAAACGTAACTGCCGATGATGAGCCCGATATTCTTTACCATCCTTTAAGGATGTTATGATATAAGTGACATTATTCGGTTGTACTTTGGTAACCTCATAAGGTCCATAATAACAGGGTCGAAATTTATTAATTGTGAGATCACCGGAAAGATGGACCTTAAGTCCTACCATTTGATGCAATTCATAAGGTACAAATTTGTTATGACCATAATCCCAACAATCATCCACGTTGGAAATGGCAAGGTGGTGGATAAGTCATGAGCCTTCTTCAATATATTTTCACACGGTGTCATGTGGGTTTCCGAATGTCGGGTATGATTGTATATCATGACAATCTTTGAAAGATCTTCATCCCACAATGTAGGTCTAGTAATAGACATTCGTAAGTATTGACTAAGTGTTCTATTGACTCTCTCAACAGCTCCATTCGATGCTGGCGTATAGGGAGTGGTTAATACATGTTTAATTTGTTGCATTCTCAACAGTTCTTCAAATTCAGGTCCTATAAATTCCCTGCCATTGTCTGTCAATAGACGTTCAGGCAACTTGGGAAGAAAGGGCAAAATGTTATGTTGGAAGGCTTTAGCTACAGTGATAGATTGTTTATTCCTTAAGGGAACGGCAGATACCCACTTTGTAAAGTGATCCACCATCACTAAAGCATACTGGTTCCCTCGCCCAGAACGTGGGAACTGTATTAAATCCATTGCTACCAGCTCAAAAGGACGTGATGTAACAATCTTTAATGTAGGTGGAGCAAACATGATGTTAGAAATTTTAAATGCCTGACATTTATAACAAGTGGAAGTGATGTCTGAACAAATGATATTAATCTTTGGATGCCAGATACTTTGTATTAAAAGAGAGTACAATTTATGCTTGCCAATGTGAGCAAACATGCAATGAGCTCTGATAGCTATTTTTGTCAAGTACTCTTGCGGAACTATTATTGGAAACTCCCCTGTTAACATTTCTCTATATAAATGGTTCTCCCTTAAATAAATATGTTTGTGATACCTTGCGAATGGTTGCAATGGGCCTATATATATATATATATATATATATATTATATATATATATATATATATATATAATATAATATATATATATATATATATATATATATATATATATATTATATATATATTATATCAGGGTTGGGTTCAAGTACAAGTTTTTGTACTTGTACTTGGACTTAAGTACATTTTTGGAGTACTTTTACTTGTACTTGTACTTGCAGTTTTTAAAACCAGTGTACTTGTCTTGAGCTTTTTGTACTTGGTACTTGTGATTGGTACTTGCAAGTACTTTTTGGCATTTTTTTTTTGCAATTATTTTTTTTTTATTTTATCATTTTCCTACATATTGATATTATTTTTTTTATATTGTTTCTAATAATTTCCATTTATTAATGTAGTCATTTTATATATATTAAATATATATATTATTTTATATATATTATTTATTATATATATATTATATAATATATATATATATATTATATATAATTATATTATATAATTAAACACCTTTTTTTCCCCATGACTGGGGGTAAGGTGCGCGTAGCATACACGGAACAGAAAAGTAGTAGAAGAATATGAACAAGTCGAAAGAAAGCCAGCTACCCCTTTCTTCTCGCCCTAGCCAAACTCTCATTTCACTCCTCCAGCATTTTTTGCTGACTCAATCCACTTTTTCTTCGGTCTCCCACCAGTCGAATTCCCAACAACTCACCACTATACATCCGGTTAACCAACGGACTATCATCCATCTTTTCCATCTCAATGTACATGCATTTATTCTCTCATTTATCCTTTTTTTGACACCATACAACTCTGTAATACTCTAATTCGCTCATTTTATCAATTCTCCTAACAACCTAAACACTCCCCTAAGATTGTTCATTGACACATTTGTTACTTTAGATCTCTCCCTCTTAATTCAGACCTTAGTTTTCACACTACTTATACATTAACAACAGTGTAATCAACAGAACAACCTCACAATCAGACTTAGCTACTCAAAAGATTAGTCTCTTTCCACTCTACACAAGGTTTAATTTGCACAAACACTCCTGCAATTCACACTTTCTACTACACTCGACATCATCCGTTCCTTTTTCAACATTAATATGCTAAATATTTAAACTCAGTTACTTGTTCAGCTGCTCCCCATATAGCATAATTCACAACCGAGGGACTGGTCTCACTCACAACATAACCTTACTCTTATATCCTTTACTTTCAAACCCATCCTTTACACACCCTGCCAAATTCTCTACCAATCCTCTCATACTCTCTTCAGATTCACCGCACAAAGCCATATTATAATATATATCTATATATATATATATATATATATATATATATATATATATTAATATATAAATTATAAAGGCAGATGGTGATTGATTGATTTGAAAGTTGTATAACAAAGCCTTTAATGGAGGGATTTAGTTCCGATGCGCATTTGGAGTGAGCAATATTGTTCTTATATATATAGGTAGGAGGGGGAATATGAATAACTGTAAGTATTATAGGAGTAATAGTTTATTGTCAGTGTTGTAGGGAAGATATTCTGGTATTTGGTCGAAGAGTGCGTCGAATGACTGAAGAACTGATTTAGGGAAGAACAAGGTGCGTTTAGAAGTGTAGAGGATGTGATCAAATCCGAACATTGAAACAAATGATTGGGATAATGAGGGAGGAGAAGAATAAATTGGATTTTTTGGATTCTATGGATTTGCAACAGGCGTTAACAGGATTAATAGGGAAGCTCTATGGCGGGTGTTAGTGATATGGTCTTGAACAATAAGCTTCTGAATGGAATCAAAAAGTATGTATGACCGATAGTGAAGCGTGTGTTAAGAATAAATAGTAGAGTCGAAAGTGATTGGTTTAATATTCAATTTGCGGAGGGAGACAGGGATGTGCTATGTCTTCTTGGCGATTCAATCTGTATATGGATGAGGTCATGAAAGAATTAGAGGTAGGTGACAAGGAATAGTGTTAGAATGATGGAGAATGGTAAGAGAGTGGAGGGTTCCTTATAATTTATGAGGATGATTTGGGTTTTGTGTGGCGAATTGAGAGAGTTTGAGCGGACTTGTAGAGAGATTTTGGCGGGGTGTGTAAAAGGGGGGGGGGGCTTGAAAGTAAACCTAGATAAGAGTAAGGTTATGGTTGTGGTGAGAGACAGTCCTCGGTGTGAATTAACGTTAGATGGTGAGCAGCTGAAAAAAGTGTCTGAGGTTTAAATATTTGGATATATGTTGAATGAAAAGGGAGCGGATGATGCAGATTGTAGGTAGGAAAGTTGTGAATAGCACTAAGTTGGCTGGTGCAATTAATCATTGGTGGATGTAAAGGACTAAAAGTCTTGAGTGGCTAGGGTCTTACATGAGGGTAATGTTATTACCCGTGTTAATGTATAGTAGTTTGATTATCTTTTCAATAAGATGTATAGATCTCAAGTACAATGTGTTCAGATGACAGTCTTAGTGGCGTGTTAGGTGTGAAAAGAAATGATAAAATGAAGAAATGAACGTATTAGAGATTTTTGTGGTGTGAAAAGGGGGTAAATGAGAGAATAATGGAAAGTATGTTTGAAATGGTTTGGTCATGTGGTAAGGATGGATGATAGTTGGCTGGTTAACGGATGTATAGTGGGTGGTGTGTTGGGAATCGACCGGAAGGGAGCCGAAGAACAAGGATTGGAGTCCAGAAAAGCGAAAGCCTGGAAGA
>JABUQX010046616.1:0-29040 GCA_015478945.1 Trachelipus rathkii
CGAGAGAGATAAGAATAAACCACATACATTTTCAAAAAATAAAGATACTGTGTAGATTTTGCAAAGGTAACGTGATTCAATCAACACTTTCCGATAAACAAGAGGTTGCATCATCTAGTTGGGGAAGGTGGGGGGAGCCAAATAAGGAAGTATCGTATGATTGGACTTAAAAATAATTGATTATCATGAAGTAGAAATAGTTGTGACTCCATAACTAACGTATGATGAGTTCTTTAAAAATATGGAAGGGAAATGTCGAAAAGCAAAGGAACAAAAGTCAGAGAGAGGACATAAATTTCCAACCATGACAAGTTCGTATCAACAGGGACTTTCGTAAAAAGGGCTGTGACGTCGTAGCTTAATAGTAGAATAATTGGGCCGGCGCGTGTGTTCGCGTGCCAAGCTGTAGTGGTTGCGAGAGTGAGAGACGTTAATTTAATATATACAGTTATAAAGGCTAATATAATGATGAAAAGAGAAATAGACTCTCAAGAGAAATGGCAGAAAAATTAAATGTTTATTACAAGCACAAACCTTCTATATATTCTGAAAATTTCAATACTATTTACGCAAAACAAGTATAAATAATCACCATTGTAAATATCTTACATCTAAAGGGCATGAGGATTCGAGGAAGGAGGTTGGGGGGGGGGGTGCGGTGAGGATTGGGGGTCGCTGTCTCGTACCCTGGGTGAAGAGTGGGGGGACAACATTTATATTAATAATAAAAAACATCCAAATATTATTTATTTTATATAGAATATAATCATATTCACTACATCTAACAGCCATTTAACTATTAATATATAAATCATATTAACCCCTCACCATGTTACTATATAATATATAATATTATAGTAATAATAAACACTATAGATATATTAATTACCATTTATTATATATTTATAGTAAACAATATAACTAATAATTCTTAATCTGAAAGTGGTTAATACAATTATAGTACTTATTTACAATAATATACCTATTATAATATATAATTGTTATTATAATATACATATTAATATATACTATATTATATACTTTATGTATATTAATAATAAATAATATACATAAAATCGGTCAACTCTTAAATTATTAGCAGCAGTATAATGTTATAATATTAATATTATATCATAATCTAATATTATTAATAATACAGTAATATAATATCTATAGTATTTATATATATATAAGAAACCTATTAAAATACTAATATATAATAATATATATATCTCTAATCTAACTATATATATATATATATAGTACAATATATATATATAAAACTAATATAATATAACATATACCTAAGTACATACAAGAAGTGAATACATATAATCATTATACCGTTAAAATAATAAATATATATAATATATATAATGTGATAATATACTTTATATATATACTAATATTATCGTTATATATTATATATATAATAACTCATATTAATTATTTATAGCATCATAGCCCGAATTTACATACAATTATAATATATATATAATTATAGTAATATATACTATATATATAATATATAATATATATATGAATATTATGATATAAGGTAACTAATATCCATACTACACTATATATTATTATAATAAGTAATAGATAATAATAATATATATCCGATATTATTATATACATCAATATATAAAATTATTACTGGAACTTAACAGATCTCATATATGATATAATTATAATATAACTAATATATATACATTATCTTACTTACACATTATATATAATTGTATCAAAATTATAATTTTTTACTACTCTAAATGAACGACCCATATATATAGTATATATATATTAGTAATATAAATATAATATATATATATATTATATAATACTATACTATATATATTATATTAATATATCTATATACTATATACTATATTATATAATATAATTAATAAATAATATATAGATATAATTAATATAGTAATTATCTCCTCCGCGTATATTAACAGCATCAAACAGTCCCATCGATGAATAGCTGAAAAAAATGACATCTGCTTGCAACTAATATATATATATAATATATTATAATATTATAATATATATAATATACTATATATATATATAATGTATATAAATATATACTATATAATATATATATATATATATGTAACATATATATATATATATATAATATATATATTAATAATTATATATTATATATATATATATATATAATTATATATATATATATATATATATATATATATATGATATATATATAATATATTAAATATATAGAAGAAGAAGAAGAAGAAGAAGAAGAAGAAGAAGAAGAAGAAGAAAAAAAAGAAAAAGAAAAAGAAAAAGAAAAAGAAGAAGAGAAGAAAAAGGAAAAGAAAAAGAAAAAGAAAAAAGAAAAAGAAAAAGAAAAAGAAAAAGAAAAAGAAAAAGAAAAAGAAAAAGAAAAAGAAGAAGAAAAAGAAGAAGAAGAAGAAGAAGAAGAAGAAGAAGAAGAAGAAAAGAAGGAAGAAGAAGAAGAAGAAGAAGAAGAAGAAGAAGAAAGTCTAGCTATTGACCTTTTGATCTAAAGTAAATTTTTATTAACTTATTATAAATTAAAGTATATATATAAATTAATGTAAAAATTATAGGGAAAATAGTAAGCTATAAAATAGTAAGAAAAAAATAGTAAGCTATTTGTAGATCTTGTTTACTTGCGTAAGAATTGTTTAGCGACAAAAAATGCTGAATCTATAATTTTGTTCCTTCAGTGCTAATGTGGAACTTCTGTGAGTAGGGTGTTGTTGGTTTTAAGTGTATTATTATCGTATTTACAAATAAAATGGTTAATACTAAATAAAAAAAAAGTATAAGTGTAAGAAAAAATTTTCAATTTTAAGTTGTTATAAGTTGTTAATTTTAAATTGTTAGGAATCTGCCAAAAAAAAACAGTTTTCCGACGCCATATTGAAACAGCACCGCAACAAGTAAAGTGTAAATTTTTTTTTTCTATTATTGCCAATTTTTACGGTACTCGTTACCACAAAAAAATAGTACACTATTATTATTCAGAAATGTAATCAAAATATAATACTCACTTCTAGGTATTTAGGCATTTAATGTGTAATTTATTCGATTGGTTAATCAATATAATATGGTATATAATGATAAGTATAGTGAGTACCCTATTACTATATACTATATTACTCTAATATATATATATATATATATATATATATAATATTATATATATATTATTTGTAAAATGTATTATAGGCCCCATTTAGGGGGCTCGAAGCCGACGGGGAAGCAGAGGGGGGGACGTTTTCCATACGCCGTAGGGAGGGGCGGAGGAACCCCCCGCGACAACCAAATACCAAAGAAGCGGGGGAGCTCCGATACCCTGCCGAGGGGTGCGGGGGAAATAGTCCCTACCTGTCGTTGCCCGGAAGGCCGAGAGACACGCCGACTCCTGCATACTCTCTGGTAGACTCTGGGTGCTTAGTCTTTAATTTAAAAAAAATTTTTAACTGAAGAAATCCAAGGCGTTTTAATTACCTTATACAATATAATACGTAATTCATATATATATAATATATTATATATATATATATTATATATATTATCTATATATAATATATATATATATATATATATATATAATATATATATATTATATTATATCCATCAATCATATTTATATATATATAATAAATATATTATATAATTATATATATATAATATATAATATATAATATATTATGTTGTGATGTAATATTATAACGTATATATATATGATATATATTATATATATATATAAGTACTATTATCATATATACTATATAATTATATAATATATATACTATATATATATCTACAGTATTATATATATACTTATATATAGTAATATATATATATATTTTAAAATATATATATAGTGTTATATATATATATATATATATATTATCATATATTATATATATATATATTATATATATATATATATATATATATAATTATAAATACAATACCATATACAATGTACGTTATTCTTTAAAACTAAGATATAATATTTACATATTCGAGCAATATATCAGCAAATAATTTAACTTTAATACTTATACTCACAAACCTATGAAAAGGGAAAAATATGCTAAATTTCCAAACTAACCATATATTTTATGTACTTATACTTAATATATTATATAAGTAACAATAATATATATAGATATAAGACTTATCTGTAGTATCTATTCCTTACTTCCTACGTTATATCTTATTTGAGAGTTAATACTTACCCGTAATAATTTTATTGTTACAACTTACTTTATTAAATGAATAGAAGAAATTGCTTTAGCTTCTAATAATATGTAATATATGCATTATCATATTATTATAATATTATTTATATATCTTTTATACTACAATACCTCACACTATACTGTATATTTATACTAACCTATAGTATCGATACGAATAATTACTTATATATATAATATCATATGATCAAATATATATATTTATATTTAGTATTTAATATTAGATATATATTATATATTAAAGTTTATTATCTAACAATATTAAATTAAATCAGCATAGATATATGCTACGCAATTAAAATTGAGTACTATAGTCTACGTATACTTAACTATAACCTGCATTTCAACTATAGTATAAATAACTAAACTATACATACTCAGCCGAATTACCTAAACGTAAATATAAACAGATTACCTAATCAAATTAGCAAGGTGTATTATGACGGTCCATAAGATATAATACCACTGTAGTATTTTTCGGGGTAATCGAGATACCCGTTAAAAAAGATCTAATAACTAGACATACTCAAAATAATAATATAAATAATTAAATATATAAATTAAATATCAAATACATGGATGATAATAATAATAAGTCAATAATTAATATAATATAAGTAATAATAATAGATGTAATAATCAGGGATAATAAATAAATAAATAATAAGTAATAAATAATACTTTAATAATAACTGAATAAATACAATAATTAATAATAAGTTTAAAAATAACATTAAAGTAGTCTCATCTTATTGGTAAATATATATAAATGGAGAATTTGTAAGAAAATTGTTATAGGCTACAAACATCTAGATAGTAAATGACTAAATGTCAAGTATTGGATTTTAAAAATAACTACAAGATTTAATTTCGAATCATGGCACAACAATTTTAATTTTTTTCTGTCCTTTGCATGAAAATATATATAATGTAGTTTATATTTATAACAAAGCGCTTGTGTACAGTTTATGAAAACCAAAAAAGTCCATACACGCAGCTCATTTTTTTTTTGTTGACAACGCATCTCTTCATGTGCTCTCAATACAAATATTGGTTAGTATGAATTAATTGTTGAACTGTGTCTTGATATATATCGGTATTACACTGCAAAAATAACACTAAAATGACTTTCTTTTGGTCAGTTTCTTTCTTGTAAGGCATCTGTTGGTTAGTGATCGCTGATAAGAGACCAGCAATATTCCGTAGCAAACATACTTTCATTCCATCGCCCACCGAACGCTTTTCAAACATAAAGCTGTCCTGATGACACACTCTTGACTATGCTCAATCACTAATTGCGGCCAATAGGTTGGGGGGAAGTAAGTTCCAGAATGTGGAGTCGCCATAAAGTGTTGTTCTTAAAGACAATATTGGCAACTATATCACAAAAGCACATCCACCATGGGACGTACAGATTATTCATATTTATAAGCTTTTCTCATTCCAAGGAAACCTGGCACTTGAATTTGAATGGCTAGCCAGGGCCACATTTTCGTCCTTCTGACAGTTCCTCTCTTTGCGAACCTATCCCTCTCGGGAAAGACTGCTTTTCATGATTTGGGGGCCAATAAAAAACGCTTACTTTTATCTTAGCCCTCACTTTATTAATTTGTCGATTTTGTTTCCTTTGCATCTTTTACCAATATTTTTCATCAAACATGTTTAATGGCTAAGGTGGAAGAAAGAGACAAACTAGCGGATACACAATGGTTCATGTATATGTTTTTTTGGTCCGGATTGGAAATCACATGTCTTTGAGTAGCCACTTTCTCCGAATGTT
The DNA here is from genome assembly GCA_015478945.1 of Trachelipus rathkii. Lineage (NCBI taxonomy): Eukaryota > Metazoa > Arthropoda > Malacostraca > Isopoda > Trachelipodidae > Trachelipus > Trachelipus rathkii. The sequence continues at coordinate 6,058 of JABUQX010046616.1, forward strand.
AGATGGAATCTTATTATACTGTCGCGGCTTATGTCCCATATCGCGAGGTACGCAGGAGAATTTTAGTGTATCCCTGTATAAGTAAGCTCTATTACTCGACTCCTATTTCAGGCTCCCACATCACCACAATTGTGATCTTAGTCAAATATGTTTGTACTCAACTAGTTTAAAATGCCTATAGAACTATCCACTCGATTCATTCGTTAACGTATTTATTCCTTTGATATTTGTTGGGTATAGAATGAATGACTACACATCGATGGATAATCAGACGGTAAAGACATTCAGTGCTAACCTGTGAGTAAGCACGTGCCTTGAGATAGACTACTGTTTGTGAGGAATCAATAAACAGACCGGCCGGCAACTCTGCTGGTCGTTATGACTTTTAATATTACTGCTGTCAGCCATCCAGTGCACTATCAAATTGCCATGCATACCACAATGACGGCTGGAAATTCACTCACAGTCACGCAATCGCAATATACAATGCCTATCTTTCCTGCTCGCAAACATAGTATTCTTGCAACACTGTGCGTCTGGTCTGCTTCTAATGAACTATAGACTTCAACAACGCTTTTCTCTAAATAGATTTCAGCCTCCTGAAGCCCTAGAAAGCCAGCAATTTCTAGAGTATTTTATTTGTGATGAGTCTCTAGAATTCATCGGTAACAAGATCGTAGACCACATCACTGTGTGAATTTATCATGATGTAGAACATCTCGTCATCCTACATAGATGTATGAATTAATTCCAATTCCAGGTATATCAACTAGCATTCACACGGAGACATTCTTGACCTTGCGTCATGATCCCCGAGAAGGGTCATTCTCTACACACGCAGTCACAGTAATGATTCTATCGTGTAGGTGGTAGGTACAGGAAGATCCATCTGAATGAGGAGGATACGTGGACCGATTGACGGTGTGTAGGAAATTTGAATACTAGGAATACAACATGCTCTCTGGATTTTGAAGAGAACCCCTTCATATTTGTCAAACAGAAACAGCAATCCGTTAGGTGATTTGTCGGTTCACGCCAAATCATAGATAGGTACAACAAATTTTATACGGCTGCGTTTTCCTTTTAACCAATTTCCTAAATCCTGGAACATGAATTGGCCAGCTTACATGTTGGATGCCGCAGGACTTATCCTTGGTCCCCCAATTTACATCCAAAAGTACAATTCCAATAAGCTGTTTCCAAACTAATAGTGACAAGCTACATTATTGCGTCTTAAATGGCAAGTTCTCCACACAGCCAATAACAAATGGGTTTCGATTCATGGGCTATTCTTTAACAACCCTGATCAGTGATAGTCCACTTTATAAACGAAACTTTTGACTGACAATATATAAATACTATCTGATTTGGTAGTAATTTACGAATCCAAGCCGCTACATAATTAATTGTCCTATTTTTATGTTTACTATGGGCCAATAAACGTTGATTTCTCACCTCAACACATCATTCGAGTATATAACACATCAAAATATGAGAATAAATAGATATATATAATATATAACTATTAATCATTATATATAATATATATTCAGATGTTTATAGTATGTATATACTATACGTACACCGTTTATATAATAATATATATATATATCTTTATTAATATACTAATAAATATATATACTATCATATATATATATATTTTATATAATAATATTATATATAATATATATATTATATATATGTATATAATATATATATATATATATATATATATACTATATATAATTCATACATATATTTAGTTTTATATATATATATATATATAACTATATATTCTATATTATTATATATATATATTATAATATACATATAATATTATATATATATATATATATATATATAATAATAACTACGTTGGACCATTATATATATATAAATATTAGGCTTAAGAATATAAATACTATATATATATATATTATAAACATACATGACCTGTAATTAATATAAAATACACTAATAATATACTCCTTTTGCAAATATCTTTCTTTAGTACACCTCACAATACCCAGACCATACTGAACAACATATAAAAGCACGTGGGAAGACTAGAATCAGTTGTATTATAGAGTAAATTACATTAGGGAATGTGTAGTATGGACGCATTCTCTGACCAATTCAAAACCAATTTTGATAACAACGTGATAGATATCAAAAAATAAGCCCAGATCTGTTCTTTTAGCGCAAGAATATACAAGAAGCATTAAAGCTTGTGAATTACATTTTCCATAATCTAAATTTTACGCGCTCGGACCGTTTGTGCTTAAACTTTGGGTCATTAAATTTTTATTTTTTTTTAATAAAACGAGTTTTATTTTTAGATTCCTAGAAAAAAAACAACAACTTTTAGAAAAGAAATTAAATTCACGATTTGTATAGTGTATACTGCTTAAAAATTTTCTCTCCGCTATTTAGGAGAAGCTGGAGAATGTTAACATTTCAAAATTAAATATACTATTAAAAGTCTGACTTAAAGCTTGTGTTATTGGGAGAGTTTTGTTTTCAAATTATTACTAATCTTTTATTAATATTATTATGTATACATATCGATATATTGATGATATAAATTACGTCGCAAAAAAATAATAATCACAATTGCTAAATGCTTTCAATTAAAGTTTCATGAAAATGATCGGTGATCTGCAGAGGTTAAGATGATTGATAACTAAACAACTTCGTAGCTAACAGTGCCACCTGAGCACACCGATCGGTAAGGTGATCACGCATCTGATAGCATACTATTATAAGCTAAACTACCCACATATATGTATTATTATGAATATACATCTAAACTAATATATATATATATACTATACATAGTACTATATTAATATACGTATATTATATACTTAAAATAAAACTCTATTATTTATATCACTATATATATTCATTTGTATTTATTACTTATATTATTATATGCTAATATATATATATATATATATATATAAGTAAACTGTAATAGCTCATACTAATATAGTTTAGTATATATATATTCATATTTAGATATTATATCCATATATATTCAAGTTACATACTAACTGCCTACGTTATTAATAATATATGCTCTATATAATTTATATATATAATACCCTATACATATATTTACTATAAGTTACATCTATAAGTAGTAGATCAGTCAGCGCGACTCCTGCACTCGTGCTCAGAACGAGTTGACATTATTAGAAACGATCTAATTTTTGCAAATTTCATAATGCTCACAATTACTATTACACTATTATATTATAGCCCATCACCGATTTCCTCAAAAAGTATTAGAAGCTATCGGTCTGAAACTTGGTATTAATGTTCTATGTTTACTGTTAAAGCTCGGTAACATGAGCGAATATTTCAAGTCCTCTAGCGCGGCATAGTATAATAGGGGGTACTTCCCCCCGCAGAGCGAACGCAAACAAATTCGCTACGCCCCTTTTGAGGCGTCCAAATGAACTAGTATGGTTAGGCCCAATGGTTTCCAACTCGAAACTGAAATGACAGTAATCTCCAGATCGTTATCGAGTCTACGTATAGCCCTTCCTAGATATGCGTCCCACCGCTAAGGGAGGAGGACGCTAGCCCCTAATAAATAATATATAGAGATCGTGAAGGCACTGAAAATTTGTAGTGTCAATAGAAACCTAGCATAGAAAGGAGAAAAGGATCTGATATATCTACTAAGCAGTCTTGAGCTTTGTATCAACACAGCTGGCGTGGTGTTGTTGATAATGTTATAACGGTTACTTAACTTTGTATTAATTGGTTGTTACTCCATCCTCATTTCGTGTTATCATTAAGGGTGATAAGAAATCCTGCGACGCTAAGGGTGTTTTGAGAGCGTCCCTCAATCGAGATGACGCTGTGTGTGGTCAGCAGGCCCTGCCGATGCGGTTGTGTGCGCCCGCGGCGCCGCTCAGCCTTCCGATCCGACAGCGCAAAAATACCCTAGGCATGCGTGCTGGCCGAGCCGTCACCGACGCCACCACATACTCGTGTCATCAGACATGCAGAGGCCGGCATGAGAAATTCAAGATCGCTAAGAATGTTACGCACATACGTTCTGTTCCTGTCTTCCTTTATAACCGATAAAGTATTTGTATATTATCGTATTTTTTTTAGCTTTTACCGAGTTGAGTACTTTCGTTGGCAGTCTTTAGCTTCTTTTATTATTTCACAATTTTAATATAATTGTTTTAAAAGAGGTTGTTTATATTTATTTCACTTTATTTGTTTTTTATTACTAAAAATTATGTTTTATGCTATTTTTTCATTCGTTCTATTACACTAAGTAAATAATTTTATTCGCCGTAATTTCATTAACAATAACCGCTAAAGCCTGTAAAAATCTCAATTAAAATCAAAACCGGACCCATCTAGATCTTGCCACCGTTTGCACTCGGAATATCTTATCTGCCATCCTCCCGTCTCTAGATCTCTCTGATTAGCTATATATAGATCTATTGACTCTATCCATAAATTGATTCCTATTGATTTACTATATTTCGATTCAGTAAAATTGTTCTGATCTCAGTCAATTATCCTATATTATTATTGTATATCAATTAGATTTCATCGGATATTATCTACACAATACAGACCCCTAGAATCAGCTAATCAGTCACAAAATCATAATGTCCATACACTCACCATCCCCCTTCCTATTCCTCCTCTCTAATTTTAGTCATAAATTGAATAGTACATATTTGATTGATACTTAAATATGGGATTCAAAGTCATATATTATTCTTTTAGGCAAGCATCAACATAGCATTTCTTTAGGAATCAAAAAACAGAGAACAAGAAAACAAAGTTATATTATTTTAAGCGGTTTCTAATATAACATAACGTGCATAACTAACATTAATATATTAGACCATCAATATATATTTATTACGACGCCCATCATAATATTTCAAGTAATTTATTTCTAAAAGAAGACGATAATAATCTGTCATAAAACAGTTATAGAATGTATAATTATCATAGTCAAGTACTACCTTTCACTACTGCATATAATTGTAAGAATTAAGATAAGAGTTATGGTACAGGATCCATCCCAATATATGAGTCTTAACCATATTGAATCAGCATCTCATAATATATCACTCTTATAAATAAGATTGTTACATTATAAGTATAGACTAAACATTACAAAATATCACTAGTGCAACGATAGCAGTCAAGGTAAATATCACCACCTACAATTATATTTAATCTCTTATATACAATCTGCTTATCATCCCAGTGTTCCAGATTAGCATACGTATGACTCAATCACCGAGGAAGATAGATGGTAGCAATGATCGTATCTACGCAAATCGGAGCGTCCAATCTATTCTCACAGAGCTAATTCATTACAGGCAGAGAAAACATCGACCTTAGAACCTCATCTATCTTATCAATATCCTATATAGTTCGGCACTTTTAACTCATTAATCAATCTCCTTTCAATCTCATGTCCTTAAATTAATTACTCCTAACCATCAAGATTCTATAATTTCGGCAAAATCTATCTGTCGAATCTGCTTCAGATGTAATAACTGAGATTATTCCAATAATTACCACAGAACTCGCAGATTATTGACAGGAATGATTAATACAATACTTTCTATTTCCCCAACAATTTTGCAGAATGTCCAGCTCCTAATGTTTCTACTATTCTTAGGATATTGGGATAGAATCGTATACCCAACCCCATCTACAAGCTTGACGAAATACACTTAGCTGCTGAGATCGTCAACGCATATATTAAATTCACCTGGTTACTCAGCATAATGGTCTTCCGAGATCGTTACCTAGTTTTCAGCACAGTTATCACTGAGCTGCACGCAAGATACAGTATTGGCAAAATAAATCGTAAAACAAGGGACCGCTGCAACATTGAAGTAAATGCGACTGACGCTCTTTTACGTATATACATCTCATAGGAGTCACCACTAGACCCCTGTAGGTGGTGATTTAGAAAAGGCCATTACACATTGCCACAAACTGCATTACCGGCTCTAAAGATGGTTCGTACATGGGTAAACTTTAAAAGGCCAGACCTTTCCATAGTATTCCAGAATATATTAAGCATCGGTGTTCAACTACAATTCGGCTATTTATTACTATTCTCGAGGTAAGCATCCTACAATTAATATATGACTTAGGGTTATTAATACTCGATAAACCTATGTGGTAACAGTTAAACAAATTTTAGTAACTACAATTACTCTTGACTCTGGCGATTTTAATAATTTCAGCTAGTAGATCGGTCAAAATAAAGAGCCATTTCATCGATTTCCATATGTTTAATGCGAGACTATTTCACTTTACGGTACATTAAAGATAAGCATCCAGATAATTTAAGTTATAGGTTTGCGAGCTGTACGTTGTGGCTCTAAAAGATACATTGCGTCTTTGTACATTATGATGAAGCAAATTGGAGTGTAGACTTCTAGATTCTATAGCGTTGATGACGAGCGGTCTACCTGAATGTAAGATGACAATATTAGTCTTTCTGAGTAGAATTATTCAACGTATTACCACGTCCATAATAATTCGTACGACGTATCTTCATCGTATTATTAAGATTTAGATGCATCGGTTCTATGTAACATAGAACCGATGTAACATAGAACCAATGCATCTAATCTAAAAATAATAACGTACGAAATCAATTGATGGAGCGTGTAAACACCCGTTTGAGCTATGGAGCTTTTGGACTCGGTGGAAGGAAGGACTTATTCTTCATTCAGTGTGGAGCGCTCTGCAATCAAAAGTTAACTAGATATACACTCCAACTTTGCCCTTAATGTACAAAGCAGATGTTTTAGCCACAACTAACAGGCTCCAGAAACCTATCCCTAATAAATAATATTTTATAACAAAAAAATATTTAATAAAACAATATAAAATAATAAAAATATTACTAAAATACTTTAGAGTTATTAAAGAAAACATTAAACTTTCACATTACAAATATGAATTATTTCACTCATCAATAGATAAGAACAGATTCTTAGAATAAAATAAAATCATTATTTAATGGGAAACCACCGATATGAATAATCTGTTAATTAATACTTATATATTAATAATAATATACCATTATATATCTCCATCTATTTATATATACTATACATATATATAAATATATGTCTAACTTATTCAATACATTATACTATTATTGCTATATACGTATTATATATTTATATATTATATAATAACTAATATACTAATAACATATAAACGTAACGATATTACTAATTATACTAACATAAATTATCTATAAGTAAAGAGGAATACTCTACATACAGTATTCTCGCTAATAAGCCTACCGATCTTCCCTAAGTATAATTAGAAGTAGGTAATTAAGGAGTTAGTAAGGAGGGCCTAGAACTAGCCTTCAGGATGTACTACCGTTAAAATTTGATATGCTACCTATGTGGAACGGCTAATATAGTAACACTAATCATAATACATCTAATAGCCAATAGTAATGAGAAAGTCTTCATAGGATCTAATATAGTGGTTTAACCTACACTACGTAGATGAACAGGAGAGGAATCTAGACTAGTAGATACTATGATTAACAAGTCTATGACAAAAGCGAATAACAAACTGATCAGATGAGTAAATGCTAGGTGTATCACTACAGATATTATCATAAGTAATTATATATATTATTCACGTTTTGAAGAGAGAGAGAGAAGACAGAGAGAGAAGAGCAGACATTGACTGCCCTTTTGTCAGGTCATTACACTCTCTCTGCAGCTTTTCGAACTAGAGATTCCCATCATAAAATCAATTGGAGTTATTATATATATTGAAAAAATATAAATTTATATAACTATATTTATATATATAATCTATATATATATGTATAATATTTAGTATATATATATAATATATATTACAGTCTTTATATATACTAAATTATATTATTAATATATTATAGTATATATACTATATATATATGTATATACTATATTATATATATCTATATATTAATTATATTATATATAGTTAGACAGCTTGTATACCTGAATATGACTCGTAACATGAGTAGTAATATATATATATAATATATATTAAATTAATATTATAATAGTTTATATATATAATAATTATATATTACTATTTATATATAGTGATATTCTAATAATATAATGGTAAGGGTGATCCGGTAAATTGATTTAAATATATTACATATATATAATATTATACTAATTGTGATAAGTTAAAGCCATAGTAGATTTTGATCTGTAATAAATCAGGAAATTTTGATAATACCTCAGATATTACTAATTAAATATTGTTAATTGCAATTATAACTATAGTATAAAGTACGTATATATATTAATTTCAAAATTATTTTGATTTTTCATCTCACATTGCAATACGGGCATACTTCGTGAAGATGGTGACAATCGTAAATATTATTAATCATATAATGTGAAATCCTATTTTTCGAGATATTATATATAAAAATTATATCATAATATATATCAAATATAATATAATATATTAATGTATATAATATAGAATGACATCGACATATTACACATGAGTAGATTCATAAACATATAAGTATGATATATAATATAATACGATATAATATTATATATTAATTATAATTAATTATATAAAAAGAATTTATTTATAATAACTATAACTACGCTATACAACCTCAGTTATATACGTAATCATTTTAATATATTAAGGCCTATCTATAGTTTAGGCATATATATAATATATATATACTTGATCTATATCACATATTTAGTAAGTCATCTCGGATTAATCAGTATTTACCCATACCCACATAATAAGAGTAAATAAGTCATTATATATTAAAATAAGTATATCTAATATATACTATATTATAGATAAGTATAACATAGAACTCATTCACGGATACTACGATAAGCACAAATATGGTGATTCACGAAGGCTCTTATGATAGAAACGATGGATCCTCAGAGGATAGTATGTGTACTATATCAAGCGCTGACATAGACTCTAGGTACATACGGTTCACCTAAAGAGTACACAGATATAGTCGATACAGGCTAGGCTTATCGATATTCTTTCATGTACAGAACTCCTGCAAATTCTTAGCTATATGTGTAAGAAGCTTTGTGTGATAATCATACAGATTACCTGTGTATGATATGAAGAGAAATACTAAGAAATATCCTAATCGAGAATAACAATTATTCTAAATCGACATAACACAAGCTAGATAATATCTTCTGACTAACATTATAAAGGAACTAAACTTCCATTCATCTGAGATCGATTTTTCAGATATGTTGCCGATGATAGGTTATTTAAAGATACGAGATGTTAATCAAGTATTTAATATTAACCTACACAATAAAAAGATCATGCACCGCTGTCTCTAAGTTAACATATATAATTAGTTCAACCACGTATTATTCACTTCTATATAATATTGCATTCAAAAAATTCATTGTAAGAGCATCACCCGAACGACGCATGAGAAACGAGTCTATATAGGTCTCAATATTCAGACAACGCAGTTAGAACTACATATACCTGAACTGCAAGCGTGATCGAAATCAGTGATCTGTTGCGGTGAATAAACTAGCGCGAACGCGTGAAAGACGGATGAATGGAGCCGCTTCAGAATCACAATTAATTAAATACTGAACTATATTCTGATATATTTATAACATATATTAAAAATAAGTACCAATCACTTACAACGAATGTAATACCCAACTCAAACATAAGTTTGCGTAAATAAATTTTGATTGATTTAGCAATAAATTTTTTTCAAACTTTTTCTTTTTGTTGCTTTTTTTTCAATTTGAATTCTGTGCAACTATCCTAAAGAAGTGATTTCACAAATTTATTATATAGATCATATTAATATGATGTAATTTTTATTAACTTCAATTTATCATGATTTAATGAAAATCCATTTAGTTATGAAAATATCTCACGTTTAGTCTGTAACTAAAGCTCTATCTATTAGATAAGACTTGCGTATTATCTACGAATTAACTATATAACTTAATTCACTTTACAAAGTATTTCGCTTATAATAATTCGCAGCTGCTAAGGAATAAACGATTTCAGATTATATGTTAATCACGATAGTAATATATTTATTCTTCATGTTGACATGTCATTTCAATATGATACATTAGCAATTAGGGGGGGGTGTTGTGCTTTTGACAGGATGTGATATACTCTTTTTCGTATTTATTTTTTATATTAGATTGTATTTTATAGTACCAGGTTTGCAATCTTTCTTTTTTTGTATTTTTTCTTGTTATGACTATATTATGTTTCATTACATTACTGAGTGTATTTTTTCTATATATACTAGCATCGCATATTAACGAATCTGCTTTTATAAAATTGAATCACTGCCTCTCCGATAGTCCAGCTAGAATAATTATCGAAGGACGACTACTCTCATTATCTACTTAACCTTTATTATATCATATCTGTACAGTACCTCAACACGACGCAGGAACAATAATTCTGTGACTTCTCAGACATAGCTCTCGAATGCACGTAATTGAGGAGTACATACAACCTCACACCGGCTTGCGTACTTCATGTCTTTTTATCCTTAACATCGGTACAAGTATGCGAGTCGATTCTCCTGCACGTTCGTGATACCAGAACTCTGTTCTATCATCTTTTCATCTGGAGGCTTTGGGTTCAAATTACAAGATTGGTACAGACATTTCTCAGTCACTTTGCCAAAATGGTTTTAAATATTTAATTTTAAATCTTTTCATTTTTAACATTTTTCCTATAATAATATAACAATTTGCTTCACAGTGAATTACACTGCGCTCAGAAAGTTTACTATTTAATTTTCTTATATATCAAACTCTATAGCTATATTATTATTCATTATGTATTATTATAAATCTGATCTTTATATCATGCATTATTATTATATTATTTATTATTATTATTAGATATTAATTAATCAGAAAATTACAAACTTTAATATTATAGTAATTATATTATTCCTATTTTTTATTATCAGATCGATCTATTTCTACATCTAAATATAAACTTATTATATATTATTATTTATATATTGTATTATTACTATATTATTATTATTATTAATATTATTATTATTATTAAATTATTATTATTATTATATATTATTATTATTATTCATCTATTATATACTTATTATTATTATTATTATTATTATTATTAATTCATTAATTAATTATTAATTATTATCTTATATATTAATTATATAAAATTATTATTTTTATTATTATTATTCATTATTAATTATTATAATAATTATTTAATATTATTATTAATTATTATTATTATTATTATTATTATTAAATTATTAATTATTATTAATTAATTAATATATTATTGTATTACTTATTATTATTATTATCTGCTATATTTTATAATTGTATTCTTTCCTTTTGAAAAAGAAATTACTATTAATTATTATTATTATTATTATTATTATTATTATTATTTATTATTAATTCATTAATTAATTATTAAATTTGATTTATTAATTAATTAATATTATTATTATTCAATTGTCACATATGGCTTAATGCTTGTATAACTGATCAAGCGCAACTGGTTTTTTCCATATTGAAGGTTGTTATGAATTTTCGGAGGCGAGCATTAATCACTGGAATAGCGAAAAGATTCTGCAAATGAGAAGACACGTGCTGCCGTCTATCCTTTTACGACCAGAGATAAGCAACCGCCACGCGTGAATATTATTAAAACTTAAAGTAAAACGTACGTACCAAATACTTTCTGAAAATGAATGCATAATCAAATTAGTATTAATCTAAGAATAATATATATATATATTTATAAATGTATGATAATTTATATAATAATATTATATATAGCATATCAATATATTTAAAATATACTATATATATATATATCATATAATATAATAATATTATAATTTACATAATATTACATAATAATATATAGTTATAATATTATAATATATTATAATATATATATATATTATACCTATTATTTATTATAATATATATTTATATATATCATACTACCGTATAATATATATATATTATATTTAATATAATATTAATATATATATACAATCATATATTTATATATATTATATAATTACTATAACTATATATATAACTATGATATATTATATATATATTATATATAATATATATATATATATTTATATATATCTATTATATTATATATATATTTGAATGTATATATATATACTATATATAGATCTATATATATATTAAATATTAATTATTATATATATATATATAATATATATATAACTATATCTAATATATATATTATATATTAATTATATATATTCATATATAATTAAGGTGTACCGGAAGTCCGCAGAACATACGTTGTAGTAATTTTTTTCTCCGGTTCCGGTTCCCGGCCTACTATATTTATCATAAAGGAATTTAAAGGCTTAAACCTTTTTAAAGAGGGATTTAGCTACATAAAGCTCTTTTCCCCATAGAAGGATTTATTTACATAAAGTTATTTTCCTTATAGAGGGGATTTAATTACATAAAATTAATTTCTTCAAGGAGGGATTTAGTTGCTGCATAAAGCTAGTTTAGTTGTAGAGAGATTTGATTACATAAAAATATTTCCTCAAAGATGGATTTAATTACATAAGACTAATTTCCACTTCGAGGGATTTACTCGTATAAATCTGATGATCCTACAGAGGGATTTCATTACATAACGCTATACTTTTCTCATAATGCAGTTAATAGAACCGCTCACGGGCAGAGCCCGAATAGAGGATGGAGTAATAATTGAGAATTAGATAATGCTTTTTCTTTATAGAGATTTTAAATTACATAAAGCTATTTACCTGATAACGGGATTTTTTCCAATTTTTCTCATAGAGAAAATAAATTACATAAAGTTATTTACCTGATAACGGGATTTTTCTCAATTTTTCTCATAGAGAAATTAAATTACTTAAAGCTATATACCTGATAACGGGATTTTTCTAAATTTTTCTCATAGAGAAATTTAATAATTTTTTGAATAGATATTGTCAAACATAAAACTGAAATAGTTTATGTAAATAAATTTTAGATTTTTTTTAGTATTTAAAATAGGGTTGAGAATGAAATTTTGACTAACTATTTTCCAAGATAAATATATTGCTAAATTTTTAAAATCAAAAAATATTTATCAAAGTTTGTGGCAATCCTTCTCTCCTTCTCTAGGAGACGAGAAGTTGAGAGAATGTTCTAGATTTAATCTGTACGAACTGAGTTATATCAAACATGTGAACATGTAAATAAAACTTATTAAAATCAATAATATTTTCTAGAATGAAAACAGCAATAAGTTAGTTTTTGAGAGAACTTTAGCGAGAGCATAGTCTTGCTAAAATTTATTTCGAAATTAAATAAAATAGATGGTTAAATTTTCTAGAATATTTTCTAGAATTAAAATTAATTCAAGTTAAATTAATTATTAAATAGGCAAAATCAGAAAATTTCTCCAAAACGTAAAAACTATTACTTTGTTAATAAAACTTATTCAATTTTGTATAATATTTATTAATAAGCGCCTTAAAATTGTAACTGCATATTATTATTGGTTATTATCAAAGACAGTCATATTTTTTATTAGTAATCAAAAATGAGTAGTATAAAAAGAATACAATTTAGGAAAAACGCCTTGCAATTATTATTAACAAATCCAGAGACGTCGGTTTTATAAAAACTGTGTTTAATACATCTACTCTTAAAGGCATGAAAATAAACCTTTTAATAATTAAGAAAAATAAACAAAAAATATAAATGTCGTTCGCTCTCATTAACGGCTTTCTCGATATATTAAGGAATAGAAGATTGAGAGGTCTGAATACTTGAGATTATATAATCTATATATTGAAGATAATTTCGTAATAGGACGATATCCGTGTAATTTTTTCCAAAAGGTCTGTGAGGACTAGTATATTATTTTGAGACTTTTATTTGCGTTGGATCACCCCGATGGGTCGGACGCCGTATATTTGCGTTCTACTGTACTTTTTTGTTGTCCTGTGAATTCTCTCTCTGCATTTGGTGAGTTTAATGCTCTAACGAGAGTTTGGATATTCTAAATTGAGCGTGATGAAACCAGTAATCACTCGAGGGCGCTCGCTTCGAGAGATACGTCAGCGTCGGAGTAGAGCTTATATGCGCTAGCTAGATAAATTAATATATATTATCACACTATATATTAATAGTTATATATATATATATATAATATATATATATTTATATATAATACAAGTCATCACTACCATTTAATTATATATATTATTTAGAGTTACGTATAAGATGTTATCGAAAGGATACACTTACGTGAGTTGTTTTAAAATCCCCTTCTTACGTAAAGTTCCACCTATTTCAAGCATCTTCGACACGTGTATTAGTCGCCTTGGTTTGGTGCGTTCGATAAATTCAAATTATCGATTCAAGTCATATTTATGCTACAATGTCATCTCATGCCAACTTTGTTAACAATGATCTATTTTTTCCCATTTGTCTTGCCTTCTGCATCTTACATAAGACAATTTTATTTACATTTATATATATAATGCAGCTCCGGTTCCGCAATTAACTCATTTATTCTGTACTATCTCATCTGTGTTAGATCGATCAACCGTTTGACCTCGTACTTTGACCCCATGTCCTGTTAAGCCTTCCACAATAATATATTATAATATATAATATTATTAATACCTATAGCAGCCAGGCAACCAGTTCTATTTATATTATACTGAATATCCAAAGGGCCCTTCCGAGAGCTAAAACTAACCTAAACATCTGCTAACCGTATACACTAGTCAACCTATGTCGCTTATGTAAGCGCTTCTTACGCTTCGACTTCCATCCTCTTGTTGAAGTTTTTTTTTTTATTATTATATTATTATATTATTATATTATTTTATTATTTATTATTTATTATTATTATTATTAATTTATTACTTTATTATTATTTTTGTTTATTATTTCACCGCAGCTTCTTTCTCCTTTTCTAGCAATCTGCTTTGAGATAAAAAGGTTCCCACCCCTGAATTATATCAATCTATTTATTCTCTATCTTATATTTTTATTTTAGGGGTATTTTATATCGTTATTACTGTATAATATAATATATTAGTATTATAGCCAAAGGGGTGTTAGATGCATGGTTCGTCTAGGATGCGTATTAACTATATTATCTACTTCCAATCGTAGTATATCTAGAGGTTACTGTTCTAACCTATGATGTATGGTATTTCCCGTCTATACTTATACCAGTATAAGAGTAAAAGACCTAATATCCTTACCTTCTCTATCCGCCAACTATTATATATCTATATATTATATTATATATATATGGAAATAAGGTACCGAATATCTTTTTTTATTTCACTTTTGTTTAATCTTCTTTAAATTGTTTTTTTTTTTTTATTTTTAAATTAAACAACCTGTCATTAATTTCTATAATTTATAACAAAATATAATGTTTTTGATATTTGAATGTTAATTATATTATTAATAGTAATTTTCTTTTGCCTATTTTGAGCAATATTTTCTGTATTCTTTCATTTTCAAGAAATATTCTCATTTATTCTATTAAGTATATTATATATATATATATATATATATATATATTTAATATTAAATATTATAATCTGGATATAGAATTTATATTCTGTATTTTTATATTAATTTTTTTGGTATGTTATATTATATTATTATTATTTGTATATATTATTTATAATAATGATTAATTTATTATATTTATTATATTTATAGTAGTATTTCTTAAGATTAACCTTAGTTTGTAATTATTTTTATTTTTTTGTGATATAAATTTAATTAGTATATAATATATACTTGATATATTATGTAATATGTATATTATTACTATTGAAGATTTTATTTTATTTATATTTTATTATGTTTATTTTATATGTCAATTTACTTTGTTCTTCTATTTTATTTTTTTATTTTATCTATATATTTTATATTTATTCTTATTTATTTTATAATTTTATGTTATGTATTTATTTTTTTTGATTATAAATTATGAGATGATAGATTGAAGAGTGTAGATGTGACTGTTAGGAATTATCAGCCAATATATATTTTTCTTGTGTTGCTGTTTTTGGGTTAGTATTACCTAATATATAGATATATATATATTATATAGAGTTATTAAATATTATATATATATTAATATAATTATCAATAATACTGATATTAATTATATACATACAAATAGTCATATTGTGATTATAGTCCTTATAAATATATAAAGGTGATTAATTCGAAGTATATAGTCGTATAATTTATAGGAGTTTCGAATATATAGTAATATTATAGGTAATATATTATAAATGTATATAAATCATATCTATTATTTATATATATATATATAACCGTGCCTGTTTGAAGGAACCTGATGCTCCTCATTAAGAAGCAACATATCTTCCAAACATCTCGGGATTGGAGACCTTCTGAGAAGAAAAGAGTATGTTCCCTATCACGACCATAGAACTTTGCCAAAAAATAGAAGTAAGCACAAAGAGTGCAAAAAACATAATCATAAACGCATAGGAAGAAAGAAAGGGTTCTCCGAAGAAGGTATGAATGAAGGGAATGAGAGAATCTTATAAGAATCTGCAGTCGAAGGTGAGAATAGTATCGTAATGATGCTATGCTAGTAATGTAGTATAAGGTATAATCGATCTTACTCTACGGTAAGACCATGAATTCGCCATATTCTCTCTCATCCTCTTCTCACCTCTCTATATTATATATCTAATCTCCGTAATCGCTGCGCTGTAGGTTAGTCTCCGAGTTTCCTTGGTGGGCGCGTCGTCGGGCTTTTTGTTTGGGCCGTCACGTCAGTGTGTTCTTCCAATACACGAATTGTTTTTGAAGAATTGTCAAGACACCAATTCCCCAGAAATCCCCAGGCCCCTAGCCAATTCCAAATCGACACTTCGCCCTGCCAAAAGTCTTCTGCAAAATCGGATGTTACCTTAAAATAATTTTCAAAAATTCGTCATCCTGAATGTTCGGTGTAGGTTATACACTAGACATAACTCGAGACGAGGGCTTCACTAAGAAGCGAAAGCATCCGTCATAGTAATTTCTCACCTGGTGTCTTTATATATGTATCGAACAGAGGAAGAAGAAAAATATATTTGTTTTGTTTTAATTTATTAATTTTAAAAAATAGGGTCTGTAAAGAGTTTCCATTCGTGAAAACTAAATAATAAATTTGGTTATAAAAAGCACAATCCATTGCTTGCAACCAAGGGTATATTCCAAGAAAAATAATTCACATAATAAATATATAAAATATAAATATTAACATATCTTATCTTTCGTATATCACATTGATGATGTTTATATTGATATGTGTAACCACCTTTACCTTTTTATTAGTTCATAACTTAATTGTATAAACGAGTCGCTAATCATATTTCAGATAGCTTAATATAATTTTTCTATTTAAAATTATAATATTATCAGTTTTTTAATATATTATTAATAACGTATATCATATATACATAAGGCTGCTCTCTTGATCAATATATATTATTTATAGCTTATAATATAAATATATACATTATTTATATATATATATATATCTATATA
Organism: Trachelipus rathkii; assembly: GCA_015478945.1. Lineage (NCBI taxonomy): Eukaryota > Metazoa > Arthropoda > Malacostraca > Isopoda > Trachelipodidae > Trachelipus > Trachelipus rathkii. Next base: position 23,739 of record JABUQX010046616.1, read on the forward strand.
TTATATATATAATATATATATATATTATATATATATTCTTTTGCTTTTTTCATTAATGATCTTCTCGGTTGGCACATCTACTCTATCCACTCAATGCCGATGACTCGACCTCTCATTCTTCTACTCATTTCGCTCCTCATCTTTATCTTGCTTTTAGAATTGCCTGATGTCTTAATCTTTTCCGATTTCCATTCTCGCTGATCTGAATAGAATTTTCCGGTGGGGGCAGTCCTCAAGTTGGTGAAATTTAATTCTTTAAAAGCCCTAACTTACTACAATTCCTCTCTTCACTAATCTAAGACCCTTCACTATAACATAACTTAATCTCTTTCGGCGCCACGGTCTCCGTCTCTCTCTGCCTGTTGCACATATACCAATCCTAGGCCCTAACATAAACAAAAAACGTCTGAAAATTCCCCCCACTTCTAGGATTGCGGCCTCAAAGAAACTGGAGTTCTGTTAGAACTTGCGGACTTTTTTTACCTCTTCACTACAGTTAATTCCAGAGTTAAATATAAGGTCTCATCCCATATTGTAGGAGTACTGCTCTCAATATCTGGAGGGGCTCAGGTTTCACCCAGCTATTTCACACGGCTTTTGGATAGGGTGAGTCAAAGGCAAAAGGGCTTATATAAAATGTCCTGTACTTTCTAGGTTCAAATTGCACTCATATCTTTGCGGGTTGAGATGGCCGTCGATGATTAGTGCTGTTATCCACTATATATTCTCTTTTCTATTAGGTAGACCAGTAGCAGGGCAAGTGCTCACGAGGGAACTTCCCAGCTATTCGCGTGCCATTACCCATCCTTTTAAGACGCCTCAGTAGCACAAGGTGCTGTGTCGCACTGAGTTTTGTTTGATATTAGCAACTCCGACTATTCGCTGCGCGCCCTTCCTTCTTTCCTGCACCAAACAATCTGATTCTGTTTGAATCTCTCCATTCTGTGTTTCCTACTCAATTAATTTCCCTCACTTTAAAGCCTGCGTCTTGCTCATCTGCGTAATTTGCGTTAGTATGAAATTTTGTTGAGTGTATACACCCCTCTTGAATAGGGGTTTGCCCGTGAGCGGTGGTGAATAAACAAAAAAATATATAATCTATATATATAGTATATATATATATAATATATATTAATATATATAATATATATAAATATATATATATATATATATATAATATATTATATTTATTATATATATATATATATATATTATATATGGTTCTTAATTCCTTTAATGCAAATAAAAATTTTTTTTTTCATATATTGTTATTATAGATACTATTATCATTATGATAAAAAGCATAAAAATTAATAAAAAATATAAATAATTTTAATAATATTCGTACTTTTTAAGAATCGTACGTTTGTCACGCCCGAGCCACAGGAAGCTCGGATATTTTTTGCACTTACCAGAAAACAAGCAGAAAACATAGTGTTACAAACAGCAAAGTTGATTCATGTAGGACTAGTCGAATTTAATGCATGTCGATATATAGGTTTATGTTGCGTTTAAACTCCCCTCTAAGTTCAGGTTATGAAATGTTTTTTATGTTTATACACAACATCTATATATAAACCAAAAAATACGGACCGTATTTTACTCAAAAACTATTTTACCCTACTGGATCTTTTCACTGGTAAACTAAAAAGCAGTTTTTTTTTTCTCATGCAAAATCAACGTTTTGCTTAGTTTAATCAATTAATTTTAAAAAGTTTTTATATTGAATCTTTCTCATTCACATCTAATTCATTGCGAGTAGTCTACTATACTGCCCCAGAAAAATTCACCGCAAAAAAAAACTTTACGGTGAACATATTTTATCATCTTTTACTGGTAAGGGATATATATCTTATTATATATTATATATTATATATATATTATAATATATATAATATAATATATATATATATATATAAATATATCTATATATAATTATATTATATATATATATAAATATGTCACCCCACTCACGGGCAGACTATTCAATGGGTGGGGTGTTTTTGGTATAATATGATCACTTATTGCTATCATACAATTACCACCATATATAAAATTGATCTTAAATCACTATACTAAGACACACCTCTAATAAGATCTTCATCCTTATACTAATAAATGGCACACTCTTCAAATAAACAAACCAACATATAATGAAACAACTATAACCACAGTACAAAGGTATAACATACCGATAATATCTCTTCTTCGCAATGTTGTCTCGCTGAATCTCATAACATCCAGATACAATATCTGGATCTTTAAACAATAACTCAAATTTGTCTTCTACCTCTGTTTTCTATTCTTTCTGGTGTGGGGGTCCCTCACATAATTGTCCTTATGCAAGATTGATTTATATCTATACTATTTTTGGAATTGTCAGAAACTCGTCAACTCCATTGCCCTGCATTGGGTCTTACCCTACACTATTTTACAAAGAGCCTCACTACTCCACCTCCACACCCACATCTCCATTACCACCATATGTTGAGCCAAATCGCTGATGTGATGAAAAAGATGCAGAATCGTTTGACTACCATCCAGCCAGCACACACCAGTCTTACCATCCCATGGAAAAACATATAAAAATCTCAACCCCCCCCCCACCACCCAACCCCCCCCCCCCCATATATTCACTTTCATATACATATAAATATATACATATATATTATAATAATATATATAATAATATATTAATATATATAACTAATATATTTATATATATATATATATATGTATACTATATATAATATATATATATATATAAATATATATATATATAATATCTAATATATATAGTATTATATATTATTTTATATATATATTATCTACACATTATTTGCATTATATAATATCAATGATAATTATAATTAATATTTTTATATTTATATAATATTATATATATATATATAAATAATATATACTATATCATGTTTCATCTGACCTGGGCTTAGAATTAAGTTACACAAGGGAAGATGACCTATAAAACGTCTCCTTAAATTATATATTTATGACCAACTCGTGACCTCGTGGACTTTAACAGGTCCACTATCACAAAGAAATAACCATCCGAGATTCCTACAATCGTTCGCCACAGCTCCCACTACCACTACCACCACCATAACCTTATCCATATACACCATGATCCACCATAACACACCCCCAAACCACCAACCACCAAGTGTCCACCATCAGCACACAAATCACGCATCCCCCCTCCTGCCACCTCCTGATCATCTGTGATCTATTGATCCATTGATTAAGGTCACATTTGAGTATCATTTTGAACTAAACACAACATAAAATCAAGTTCTTTAAATAAAGATCAACATATATGCTGACGTAACAAATTTTTCTCAGTAATAAAGCTTACTTAGCATCATCTTGAACTATGAATACCATAACCCAACAAACGATAAACTTTATATGTTGTTAAACAAAGAATAAAATTGGTTAACATAAACAAAGGACCACACTTAACATCAGTAAAGTAACTAACAATCTAATCCAAAAAAAACGTAACTTATTCACACTTTCTCATCACTTTGTCCAGCATGTCTCTAACATAAACAATGTTAATTTTTACATTAAACATGGTAATAGATTTAACAAAAAAATTTAACTATAACATTGGTGTAAATTATTCAAATAATACAGCCAGCGGAAAGGTTTGCCCATACAATAACAACAACCAGACGAATAAACAGCTATCAATAACAACTTTTTATCAATGAATTAATTTTTTTTTTGGAAAAAAATAACACATATTTTTTTTTTTTTATCTTGTTATGAAAATATGTATGAATGATATAATATATTTTAATGGTTAAAAAATAGTTAAAATTGGAAACCACAAACGAAGGATTGCGAAACAACATTATGAATGAGAGAAGTAATTTTTGAGTTAAAAATTAAAGAAAATAAAATACTTAACTAATTTTAGTGTAGTAAATTAATAAAAAATTGTTGAGATATATTGCAACAAACAAATGCATTTAAGCAATTCTGTCGTGGAAGTTAAAGAAGCATTCTATCTTGGTATAACATAAGTACAGCAACATGCAATCCTTGCACTTGAATGCAATGAGTATGACTGTAATCCCTTTGGAACATAATCTCAATCGATGCTGACTTTCATTCAAATCATATTTCGGGAAGTGGGCCTACTACGTCGTCAAGATCCTTATGTCCTTTTGTTGGAACAGCTACTGTTGCGATCGTTCTCGTTCTTGCTTTTTTCGGAGCAGGTGAAAAAGATGAAGGACGTCCCCGATGTCTAATCATGCAAGGGGGCAGTTTTCCAGCTTGAACCAATCCAGATGCAACTTCAGATTGAAAGATCAGCAAAGACATTGTGTCTTTTTTCCCTGGATGACTAATTCCCTGGTCTCTTCGATATAATAGCCATCCATTTGTAAGCGCAATTTTTATACAGTAATATATGATTGGCATGTACCATTTATTGCTTCGCAATTTTATTCTATAGAGAGAGAGCATCATGTCATTGAGATCAACGCCACCCATGAACTTGTTATATTCATGTATAATCTTTGCATGTATCATCTTTTTTGGGACAATCAAATGTGGCAACAAATGCTTTAAATCCTTAGAAGAATTTCCTCTTCATCTTGTCTCCCAATTCAGCATTCAACAAAAAGTTGAAGCAAGCTGAGCACTATGTTGTTATCTTTTATAACTATGATGTACAGTATTAAACTTCCTCCTCGATTGTCAAGCCATCACCTAATTACATTGATTAATCTGATGAACATCCACCGAAGTCCGATAATCGTACGATAATCTAAGGCATCCCTCTTTTCCGATATTCTCAATTCTTTTTTTCTGACATAAGCAACTTCTGGGCTCCTACCATTCTGTTTGGTCTTATAGTTCCCCAGTGAACAAAATCTTTTTCATCTTAGCTCAGCGTTCTTCTAGGATCAAAAAGGGGGAAAAAGATGTAAAAGTATTATCAAAAAATAACTTTGTAGTAATTATGTGAATATCAGGAACATAGATTGCTGCAACAGTTCTCATTTACCCAAAATCAGGCCATGACCATCACCAGTTTTTAGGGTTTTTCAGAACATGACATCGATTTCATCTCCTGTATAAAGCAGGAAACCGACTCAAATATCAGTTATATTTAAGATAATTCCATTCCAAGATGCTCCATCCACAGCTGTCTTGAGAAACCTTGTAACCACTCCACCCACGTACTTTTATGTGGTTTATTGGTGGGTTTTGTAATTGTTTCACAATCCAAATATGACCGGATACTTTCGCGGTCGTTTTAGTTTGG
>JABUQX010046617.1:0-17500 GCA_015478945.1 Trachelipus rathkii
TCATACATAAACTACAGAATTAAACAATTTTAGTAAAAACAAAAAGTTCTGATTAAAAAAGTTAAATAAAGTTACAAAATTAATAAGTATTCTTAATAAAAAACAAAAAGCAAAACTAATATTACAGTTTAAAGAAATAAAATTAAAAATAGACTAAAAGGTTTTTTAAACAAAAGTTTTAAAGAACATAAAGTATAAATAAATCAAAAGTATTTTAAAACAAAAAGAACAGAAGATGTGAAGGCAACGTTTCTCTATCTATTTGTTGGTTTTCGACCGCTAGTGTGCTTTTTCTCACTGGTTTTGTTACATAGTAATGAACTTTGCTAATGTTAGCTTGTTTATTACATGTCTTTATAGATTAATGTAGTGTTCTTCATTGTGTGGTTATAATTCTTTGGTATTTATTAGACTCCTATGATATGTACTTAAGCTAATTGTTAAGCCGCCAAAAACTTTGTTACGTTTACTTGGCCTATATTCGATTCGAATCAGTCACTTGAGTTAATGTAGTTACGGTGGATTGACTCATATATCAGTGCTTAATATCGAAAATAGTAATGATATGTTTAGAAGATATTGAATGACACGTGTGAACCTAGTTATACGTTATTTGTTGCATAATCGTTATGTTTAATCGATTACAGTCTGTATAAGTTATTGACTTTTGTAATGTTGCACTGCTTATTCTGTTGTTCATTGATGTGTTTAAGGATATGTGATGTAAGTGGTAATTATTATCTTCTATTTTACGTATAGTTCATCATGTTCTCATCGTTTTGCTTTAATTAATATGAAAATCTCTTGTTACGCTTATACCAATATCTTATTCTATTGCGTACAGTAGTTATACTTTATCAAAAAGGTTGATATATAAATTTTTGTTATAATGTACTCTTCCATTTTATTTAATGTATTAATAAAATCAGTTTGATACTGTTACGAAATAGTTGTGTATGCAGGACTTACGTTTCTAGTGCCTCTATATGGTTAGTTTTAACTTTACTGCTCTGTTAAGTATGGTAGTTTTGTTAAATTGTTGTTATCTTTGTTTATTCCTGTTTTAAGATCGTTTTACGGCTTGTGAATGTACGCTATATTACTTCGTAATTCAGATGATGCTTATGTTTGCAATCTTATTCAGATGTCAAAAACTCTGTTATTATACTGTTATGCATATATTCTTGATCAGTATGGATATTTAAGACAAGGTTAGGATGAAGTTTGTTAACAATATTACTTACTTGCTTTAATGTGGAAAATATCTCATGATACTCGCTTAGATTGTAAAGTGTTGTAGTAGGTGCTATGTTTTAGATTTGTCGTTGAACATTATAATTCGCATTTTCTATCCGTGATGCTATGTATTGCCCTTTTATTGACCGTGAAACAACTTTGTCTTTACGCTATTTGACTGTATCATTCATCGAGTCAGTATATTTTTCATTTATCAGACAAGGTTATAGATACATACATATTTAGTTAAAATAATTGACGTATGCTTAATGTAAATAAATATCCAGGTATTTGTTGTGGGTAGGGGAGGGGCAGGGTTGGTGGAATGGGTTTGATTTATGATTTTACAAGGTTTAGGGTAATGTAAAAACACAAATTTCCTCAAGTTTATATATATATAGTAAGATCGCCGTTAAATACTTTTAGTAAATCAAATTGTTTAAAGCGTTATAATCAATTAAATAACTGAACAGTTTTGGCTGTTATGTTATCAAAATTATTGACTTATGAGATCATTATAGATTTATGATGGAGATGGGGCGCTGAGGTGGGGGACTGAAGGTTATGACGGGTATCTGGAGGCTCAAGAGGCTCCTCCAGAGGCTCTAGAGGGTATTTGATTTTATATAACATATACGTAAATTCGTTTCTTAAGTTTTATAAGGAATTAATTAAGATATAATAGTGTTCTATTTTTTTTTTGTTTGTTTTTTTTAATTTTAATTTTTGAAAAATCTTTTAAAATTTTTAAATTTTTTTCCTAAATTGACTTTTACTGTAATGTTGATAATGTGCAGTGATTCTTTAAAAACTATTTTTAATCTTTTTTTTAAATTTTTTTTTTTAATTTTTAATTTTTTTTTTTAATTTTTATTTTTTTTTATTTTTTTTCTTTCTGTATCGAGGTGACTCACCCATAAGAATAGATGTGTAATCCAATGTATCGTATGTTCTTTCGCCCTTCAATATTTTCAGTTTTTGGTGGGGCTGGTCGACCCCCTTTGGATGTGAACGGATATTCTAACCCATATATGAATATTGGGTTACTCACGATATTTCGAAAGGGTATACCTCCGCGAGTTTTTCAATCGTTCCTACGCGTCATAATATTTCAAGGTTGGGGTCTTCCCGGGACCCCCTTATAAGGCTGTTCGTAACGGCTATTTAACCCATAATCGATGTGAGTACCCTTTATATGGTATGTAGTATATGCCGAGTTTTCTATCGTTCTAAGTCCAATATTTTCAGTTTTGTGGGGCTGGTGACTCCCCTTTGGGGATGTGTACGGCTATTTAACCCATATACGATATGGGTAACCTATATGAATGGTATACTACCGGAGTTTCCCATCGTTTCTAGTCAATATTCAGGTTTGGGGTCTCAGAAGACCCCAATTAAGGCTGTGTACGGTTTATTTTACCCATATCATGATGTCAGTAACGTATATGGCTGTAGGTGTATACCGAGGTTTCAAATCGTTCTACGTCAATATTCAGATTTGGGGGCCGGTCCCAGAATTTGGCCAAATCGGTCCATTTTACCCCGATACCATTAAGATACAACCCTAAAAAGGCTGTATTCAGGTTTCGTTGTTCTAATGTCAATATTTCACAATTTTGGGGTGAGTACCCCGTCTGGGGCACCCACAGTCATTCAACCCCAGGATCATCTTAAGATACATCCTCAGAAGGTTGTATAACCGAGTTTCATCATTCTATGTCAATATTTCAGTTTGTGGGGCCCTGGTGCCCCGAATTTGGTCAAATCGCGTCTATTTACCCCGGATACATCTAAGATACAACACCCCCAAAATCTGAAATATTGACATAGAACAACGAAACTGATATACAGCCTTTTTAGGTTGTATCTTAGATGTATCCGGGGTAAAATGACCGATTTGACCAAATTCGGGGACCAGCCCCACAAAACTGAAATATTGACATAGAATGATGAAACTCGGTATACAACCTTCTGAGGATGTATCTTAGATGACCCCGGGTGTAAAATGACTGTGGGTGCCCCAGACGGGGTACTCACCCCAAAATCTGAAATATTGACATAGAACAACGAAACCTGATATACAGCCTTTTTAGGTTGTATCTTAGATGTATCCGGGGTAAAATGACCGATTTGGCCAAATTCTGGGACCGGCCCCCAAATCTGAAATATTGACCTAGAACGATGAAACTCGGTATACACCTACCATATAAGGTACTCACATCATATATGGGTAAAATAACCGTACACAGCCTAAATTGGGGTCTCTGAGACCCCAAACCTGAAATATTGACCTAGAACGATGAAACTCGGTATATACCATTCATATAAGGTACCCATATCGTATATGGGTTAAATAGCCGTACACATCCCAAAGAGGGGTCACCAGCCCCACAAAACTGAAATATTGACTTAGAACGATGAAACTCGCTATACACATACCATATAAGGTACTCACATCATATATGGGTTAAATAGCCGTACACAGCCTAAAGGGGGTCTCCGGGACCCCAAATTGAAAATATTGACTAGAACGATGAAACTCGATTACCCTTCATACTTAGTACCCATACATATATGGTTAAATATCCGTTCACATCCCAAAGGGGGGTCACCAGCCCCACAAAAACTGAAATATTGGCGTAGAACAACGAAACTTGGTTCACATCTTTCTTATGGTGTATCCTCGATACAGAAAAGAAAAAAATAAAAAAAAATAAAATTAAAAAAAAAAATTAAAAAAAATTAAAAAAAAAAATTTAAAAAAAAATTAAAAAGTTTTTTAAAAATTAAATTTTTTTTTAAAAAAATTTAAAAAAATTTTAAAAAAAATTAAAAATTTTAAAATTTTTAAAAAAATAAAAAAAAAAAAAAAAAATTAAACATATTTTATTCTTTTTAAGTTTATAACTTAAAAAATTTACGTTTTTTATATAAATCAAATACCCTCTAGACTCTGGAGCTCTTGAGCTCCAGATACCCATAATCTCCCAGCTCCCCATCCTCACGCCCCTCTCCATCTATGATCTATTGATTCATGTCATACTTTTGTATAACATAACACAAAATTTTCATTAATTTTTGGGCACTTACTCTTTAAACATTTTGTTTTTACAAAATTTTATACGCGTTTTCATATACTATAACTTAAAAAATTTGTGTTTTACATACCCTAAACCTGTAAATCAGTAAATCAAACCACCCACTCCCCCCCTCCCTACCCCAATCCTGGATATTTTTACATTAACATAGTAATTTTAACAATTTTAATTCATAACCTGTCTGATTATTATACTGTCGATGAATATAAGCAACGTAACAAAGTTTTCACATCAATAAAGCAAACATAGCATCACCTGAACTAGGATATAATGTTCAACGACACATCTAACATACCTACCGAGAGGGTGTCAAGCCTTATTATATTTCACATTAACATAGTCATTTATTTACGAACTTTATTACAACTTTGTCTAAAAGTTTTATTGATCAATGAATATTGGCTACGTAAACAAAGTTTTCACATCAAAAGCAAACATAGCATCATCATGGAATTACGATATAACGTACATTCCAACCTAACACATCTAAACAGAATAAACAGTCAACATTAACAACTTCCATACTTTTAACAACATAAAGTAACTAACATTTGAGCACAGAACGTAACCTACTTACACTTTTTCTAACATATCATGAATATTTATTAAACATAGTAAATTTAACAAAAATTTTACAACCTTGTGTAAGTATCTTACTGATCAATAAAATATATGCTAACGTAACAAAAGTTTTCATATTAATAAAGGCAACACATAGAATCATATGAACTACGAAAATAATGTACAACACTCACAATTCTAACACATCTTATACACGAATAAGCAGTCAACATTACCAAAGTCAATACTTAACAACTGTAACGTAACTAAACATTGCAATACAATACCGTAACCTTATCACACTTTTTCATCATATCTCTAAACATATCAATGTTAATTTCGTATAACACTGTAAATATTTATCATCACCGTACATAATTATCATACTGATCAATCAATATAGGCCAACGTAACAAAGGTTTTGGCTTAACAAAGCTAACATGTTAACCCAAGTATTATACACACAATGAAAAACTCAAAGACCTCAATAAAGTTATAAAAAGCTAGCATTAACAAAGTTCATTACTTAACAAAGTGAAGCAACTAGCAAAACATATAGAACGTTGCCTTTTCACATCTTTTTTTTTCTTTTTGATTTAAACTTTTATTTATTTTAAGTTTATTCTTTAAAAACTTTTGTTTAAAACAAGCGAATTATTTTTGCTTTTTATTTCTTTTAATCTTTTTAGTTTTTTTCTTTTTTTTTTTTAAACAAAAACTTTAATTTTTAACTTTATTTCTTTAAACTTTGTTTTTACTAAAATTTTTTATTCTTTTTTAGTTTATAACTTAAAAAAATTTACATTTACATAAACTAAAACAGTAAAACAGTAAAATAACAAGTTTTTCAACATCAGTAAAGCCTACATACCCATAACTGATGCAAGAAATATAATGTATACATCAAACTAACAAATACCATACTTGCAACAGGAAAGTAATGACGTTGCTTACAGCGTACCATATTCATCTTTTTTTCCAAACAGATCCTAACATATATATTATTTACATTAACATAGTAACAATTTTAACAAAAATTTATCACAACATCGGTCAATTATCATACTCTGACGTACCAAAGTTTTTCCCATCAATAAAGCTAACACTTCTAATCCTGAACTAGGAATATAACGCACAATGACAAAACCTAACATACCTTATGATCGAATAAATGACTAACATTAACAATAGTTTCATACTTTAACAGTAAAGTAACTTACAATGCATACAGAACGAACAGTACGAAAGCGATGTGGTTCTGCTTTACTAGAGTTATCAAAATACAGTCGAGAAATTGTTCAAACTCTTCCCACTTTCGAAATATTACGCAATACCTATGATTCTTGGTTGGTTCGTTTTCGAAACATTACGCATTACCTATGATTCTTGTTTGGTTTCGTACCTCTAAACATATTAACGTTAATCTACACTAACATAGTAACATTTGCAAAATTTATCACAACATTGGTTAATTCATCATACAGACCAGCGAAAGTATGCTAACATAATAAAGTTTTCACATTAATAAACAACATAGCATCATCTAAACTAAGAAAATTACTGCCAAAGACAAAATAACACATTTAAGCCAAGGAATAACTGTTAACATTCAACAAAGTCACACTTAACACCAATAAAGCAACTAACATGGTAAAACGTAACCTAATCTTACTTTTTTCAAGCATAAACTCTAACATATTACGTATCTTTAACACTAAATAGTACATTAGCAAAAATTTATCACATACATTGTTAATTAATCAACAGACCCGCGAAAGTACATGCAACATAATAAAGTTTCACATTAATAAAGCTAACATAGCATCATCTAAACAAAGAAAATAATGCCCAAAGACAAACATAACCCATCTTAAGCAGGAATAAACTGTTAACATTAACAAAGTTCCACACTTAACACCAATAAAGCAACTAACATGGTATGCAAAACGAAACCTAATCTTACTTTTTCAAGCATAACCTAACATATAGTTAAACTTACACTAACATAGTACATTAGAAAAAATTTATTCACAACATTGTTATTACATACAAAGACCAGTGAAAGTATCTAAAATAATAAAGTTTCACATTAATAAAGCTAACATAGCATCAAACTGAACTAGAAAATAATGCCAAAGACAAACATAACACTCTTAACGCAGAATAAGCAGTCAACATAACAAAGTTCCCACCTTAACACAAGTAAAGCCAACTAACATGGTATGCAAGCAACGTAACCTAATCTTACTTTTTCAAGCCATAACTCTAACATATTAACGTTAATTACACTAACACAGTACATTAACTAAAATTTCTTCACCAAACATTGGGTTAATTATCATACAGACGCACGAAGTATGCTACGTAACAAATTTCAACATTAATAAATAACACTAGCATCAACTGAAACTAGAAAATTAATGCAACAAAGACAAGCCCTACACATCCTTAAGCAAGGAAAACCTGTTAACAATTAACAAGTTCATACTTAACACCAGTAAAGCAACCTAACATGGTATGCAAAACGTAACTTATTCTTTACTTTTTTCAGCCATAACTCTAACATATTAAAAGTAATCTTCCTAACACAGTAACATTAACCAAAAATTTCTCACAACATTGGTTAATTATCATACAGAGCTGCGAAAGTATGCTAACGTAACAAAGTTTCCACATCAATAAAGCTAACATAGCGTAACATGAACTAAGAAAATAATGCACAAAGACAACCTAACACAACCTACACACAAATAAACTGTTAACATAAACAAAGTTCCCTACAACACCAGTAAAGCCACTAACATGGTATGCAAAACGAAACCTAATCTTACTTTTTCAAAGCATAACTCTAAATATTACGTTAATCTTACACTGAAACAGTAACATTTAACTAAAATTCCTCACACATGGTTAATATACTGATCAACGAATTACTCTAACATAACAATGTCTTCACATTAATAACAGCTAACATAGCATCATATGAACAGGAAAATAAGTCAACGACAAACCTAACCACATCTTACGCCTAATAAACTGTTAACATTAACAAAGTTCCACACCTAATATCAGTAAAGTAAACTAACTTTACATACAAAACGTAACCTGTTCATACTTTTTTCCAAACATCTCTAACATATTAACGGTAATCTTACATTGACACAGTAACCTTTATCAAAAAAAAATGTGTCATAACCATACCTAACCATAATAATACCTAACTAAATACGAATAAAGTAAAGTTTTTAGACTTATCTCTTTTAGACTCCGCCTTAGAAAATAACAACTCTAAACATGAAAAATGATTTTACGCTTTAACTATTTCATAAAGTGGATGCAATCTTATTATATTTGACCTCTGGAGGAATACAAGCAAGTAGAGTCGCATTCGTTTACGATTAACTATAATGACACATCGTTGGGAATACGAAACTCTCATGAAGATATAACAACAAACGTAGAGATCAGGGAGATGTTCAACGTATCAACAGGCGAAAAACTATCGCTACTGAAGAAAATGTGTATAAAACATCCTTAAAATGTAATGAGATTCTTTCTTTCACCCAATCAGAAGAAAGTAAACAAGAATACGACATACGAACGAACATATCAGTTCAAAAGGGATATATTCTCGTTCGACAACAACACCAACAACAACAACAACAACAACAACAGCAACAACAACAACACAATAACATAGTACAAAGTAAGTTCTTTGGATACTACCAATGAAATATATGCTAACAGTAACATTGTTTTCAACATTAATAAAGCTACCATAGCATCACAAGAGTTAAGAAAATAATGTACAACGACGAATCTAACACAAATTAAGCACGAATAAACTGTTAAATTAACAAAGTTCCACACCTAACACCTGTAAAGTAACTGAACATTCGCATAACAAAACGTACCTATCATACTCTTTACCAAACATATTCTCAAACATAATTTAACGTTATTTACATGACACAGTAGTTTTTTTATTTAGCAAGAATTTATAAATAATGTTTAATTAATCATACATGAGCAAGTGAAAGTATGCTAACGTAACAAAAGTTTCCCCAACATTAAAAGCTAACATCAACATACAACCTAAACTAACGAAATAATGTACAGTGAACAAACCCAACACACCACTATGCCATGATAACCCCCTAAATTAACAAACCTTCTCGCCCTTAACAACAGTACAAGACATAACACTTCCGTCCAAAACCGTTACCCTATTCAGACTTTTCCAAGCATATCTCCTGACATATCAATGTTAATTTACATTAACATAGTAATTATTTAACAAAAGTTAAGCATAAACCTGTCTAATCATCAACACTGACAAGAATATAATGCTGACCGTACAAATGGTTTACATCAATTTCGTACATTTAACAAAAATCATCATAACCTCGTTCTAAATTCTATCCAGCGACCTAATCGCAAACATCACAATATTTTAACCAAATAACAAAAAAAAAACAAATTTACCTACATATAAATAATTCGGTAAAATATCACAGTAAAACGTAATAATTTACTGATTTTAAAAGCAATAATCAGTAAATCAGTAATCAAACCACCCATCCCTGCAGTCCCCTACCCGTCCCACCACCTGTGATCTATTGAGCTATTGATTCAAGTCATATTTTCATGTATCATCTTGGACATAACATAATAAATTTGTTCTATATACTAAACCTACGATATATGCTTAACCACAAAGTTTTTAGCATCATAAAGCTAACAATCCTAACCGCGATAGGAATATATATGTACAAATCGCAAACCTAACATCCCTATTTGACAAGGTAAACTCGCTTACAGATATACATACTCGATTGCTTCCACCCTTTTTCGAGCATATTGCAACAGGTACAAGCCGTATTATCTAACAAAATCCCTTAACAAAGTGACCAATCTATCAAAGAAGCCACCATCTTGAACTATGATGAAACTATCTTCAACAAGTGTCACTCGTTTTGAGTAAACATCATTTGAACTGTGAATAAACGTAGACATTAGGAAAATTCTCGGGCAAACCTAACATTTATTCAACAACAACTTAACCTATGGTTTCACGTTTTCTAACACATCACTCGTCAGTTAACACCAGTAAATATCTTCAAAAACTCATCATTTCTTCTAACAATCAGTGTTATTCCCACATTGGCAGAGTAGTATACAAGATAACATACAAAACTTTGGAATAAAAAGTTTTCATTAACCAAGAGTATCTAAGCAACACTTACCTTCCGAAGAGAAAACCCAAGGGGGGATGCGCCCCTTGAACGGGTGTGGATCCGCGAGGGGGATCACCGAGGGGTGTAAGCGGGACTTTTGGGGCCTCAGCCCGAAGGGATGAGGCCTTACCCCTCCTTCGGAGGGTAAAGCCCGCATTAAATTTTTAAATTTTTAAATTTTTTTTTAAAATTTTTTAAAATTTTTTAAAAAAAAAATTTTTTTTTTTAATTTTTAAAAAAACTTTTTAAATTTTTTTTTTAAATTTTTTTTTTTTTTTTTTTTTTTTTTTTTTTTTTTTTTTTTTTTTTTTTTTTTTTTTTTTTTTTTTTCTTTATCGAGGATACCCTAAGAAAAGATGTGAACCAAGTTTCGTTGTTCTACGCCAATATTTCAGTTTTTGTGGGCTGGTGACCCCCCTTTGGGATGTGAACGGATATTTAACCCATATATGATATGGGTACTAGATATCGAAGGGTATACCCCGTTTCATCCGTTCTACGGTCATATTCAACGTTTGGGTTCCCCGCGAGACCCCCTTTAGGGCCTGTGTACGGCTTATTAACAACATATATGATGTGAGTACCTTAATATGGTAATGTGTATTAGCGAGTTTCATCGTTCTAAGTCAATATTTCAGTTTTGTTGAGGCCTGTTGACTCCTCTTTGGGATGTGTACGGCTATTTAACCTCATATACTGATATGAGTACCTTATATGAAGGGTAAATACCGAGTTTCATCGTTCTAGGTCAATATTTCAGGTTTGGGGTCTCAGAGACCCCAATTTAGGCTGTGTACGGTTATTTTACCCATATATGATGTGAGTACTTTCATATGGTAGGCTGGTATACCAGTTTCATCGTTCTAGGTCAATATTTCAGATTTGGGGCCGGTCCCTCAAATTTGTCAAATCGGTCATTTTACCCGGATACATCTAAGATACAACCTAAAAAGGCTGTATATCAGGTTTCGTTTGTTCTACGTCAATATTTCAGATTTTGGGGGGAGTACCCCGTCTGGGGCACCCACAGTCATTTTTACACCCAGGATATCTAAGATACATTCCTCAGAAAGGTTGTATACCGATTTTCATCATTCTTGTCAATATTTCAGTTTTGTGGGGCTGGTCCCCCGAATTTGGTCAAAATCGGTCATTTTTAACCCCCGGATACATCTAAGAATACAACCTAAAAAGGCTGTATATCAAGTTTCGTTTGTTCTATGTCAATATTCTTCAGATTTTGGGTGAGTAAATCGTCTGGGGCACCCACAGTCATTTTACACCCCGGGTCATCTAAGATACATCCTCAGAAGGTTGTATACCGAGTTTCATCATTCTATGTCAATATTTCAGTTTTGTTGCGGTCCCCGAATTTGGTCAAATCGGTCATTTTACCCCGTATACATCTAAGATACAACCTAAAAAGGCTGTATATCAAGTTTCGTTGTTCTATGTCAATATTTCAGATTTTTGGGGTGAGTACCCCGTCTGGGGCACCCCACAGTCATTTTACACCCGGGGTCATCTAAGATACATCCTCAGAAGGTTGTATACCGAGTTTCATCATTCTATGTCAATATTTCAGTTTTGTGGGGCTGGTCCCCGAATTTGGTCAAATCGGTCATTTTACCCGGATACATCTAAGATACAACTAAAAAGGCTGTATATCAAGTTTCGTTGTTCTATGTCAATATTTCAGATTTTGGGGTGAGTACCCCGTCTGGGGCACCCCCAGTCATTTTACACCCGGGGTCATCTAAGATACATCCTCAGAAGGTTGTATACCGAGTTTCATCATTTTATGTCAATATTTCAGATTTGGGAGGCTGGTCCCCGAATTTGGTCAAATCGGTCATTTTACCCCGTATACACCTAAGATACAACCTAAAAATGCTGTATATCAAGTTTCGTTGTTCTATGTCAATATTTCAGATTTTGGGGTGAGTACCCCGTCTGGGGCACCCACAGTCCTTTTACACCCGGGGTCATCTAAGATACATCCTCAGAAGGTTGTATACCGAGTTTCATCATTCTATGTCAATATTTCAGATTTGGTGGGGCTGGTCCCCGAATTTTGGGTCAAATCGGTCATTTTACCCCGTATACACCTAAAGATACAACCTAAAAAAGGCTGGTATATCAAGTTTCAGCTTACTACATCAATATTTAATGTTTGGGGTGGGATCCCTTCTGGGGGGATCCTAGACACCCTATACGGTCTTATAACCATCATATTCGAACTCTACGACCCCGATAACCCTTATAAGGACACCAACATTGTTGTTATACGAATGTTTATTACCTAACCATGTAGATATATATTGGACTTAGAACTGGATGCGAAGAAGAAACCACGGTGGAAAAAATAACAAATAATAATAATAATAATAATAAAAAAAAATAATATAATATTATAATAATAATAATAATAATAATAATAATAATAATAATAATAAAATAAAACTTCAGAAGCTGAGCCGGAGTCGGAGCCGGAGCTGGAGTCGGAGCCTGAGTCGGAGTCGGAGCCGGAGTCGGAGTCGGAGCCGGAGCCGGAGTCGGAGCCACAGTCGGCTCGAAATTGAGATCACTCCGTGATCTCAATTTCTTCGAACTAATAATAATAATAATAATAATAATAATAATAATAATAATAATAATAATAATAATAATAATAATAATAATAATGTGTATGTGTATGAGCGTGCGCGCGTAATAAAAAATAATACAAACAAACACAGACAAAACCTTCGGTTTTGTCTGTTTGTCGAATTGATAGCCCTTCGGGCTATCAATTCTCCATATAACCCTAATATATCTCTATTCATTTATATAGAAAACGGTGGCCGCGGGAAGTGTACCATTACTACTCTCCTTGGTTCTCCTACTGATAAATCTTTCTGGCCTTTTGCCAAAAACATCTCTAACAACTTCTGTAAATCTTCCTTTCCTCCTCTTATTCGATCTGATAGTTCTGTTGCTAATTCTCCATCTGAAAAGGCCAATCACTTCGGCCTTCTATTTTCCTCTAACTCAACCCTGGACGATTCTGACACTCCTCTTCCTCCTCCTTCTCGTCTCAGGTGTCTTTAGCTTTTGCCTGTGATTACATTTGATCGGGTGCATGCCTCCTGAAATCTATGAACGTTGGGAAGGCGGGTGGTCCGGATGGTATTCACCCCCGAGTTTTGAGGGAGTGTGCTTCAGCGCTGTCCCCGTCCCTCGTTCAACTATATATCTCTATGTCTCATTACAAGCACTTTCCCTCAGTGTTGGAAGCACGCACATGTTCAATCTTTTCCTAAAAAAGGAAGCCACTTTGATCCTTCTAACTATCGCCCTATAGCTCTCACTTGTAAAATGTCTAAGATCTTTGAAACCCTTCTCAACTCTCACTTCTTAGATCTTCTGGAAACTCATTCCCTTCATTCCGAACGCCAGTACGGCTTTCGGCGCTCGAGGTCTACTGGCGATATACTTCCCTATCTGACTGATTTATGGTTTTCGCTCTTAGGAGTTACGGGGAGACTTGCGTGGTGGTGCTTGATATATTCAAAACATTTGACAGGTTCTGGCACGCGTCACTCCTCTCTAAGCTCCTCTTCTTTGTTTTTAATCATTCTCTTTGCTTACTTATGAGTTATGTCTAGCTTTCTTTCAAATCGCTCAATATCGGCTGTTGTTGATGGGGCGACTTCTTCTTCTTTATCTGTCAATAGTGGTGTTTCTCAGGGTCTTGTCTAATCTTCTACTTTATTTCTACTTTTCATTAATGATCTTCTCACCTGCCCATCTAACTCTATACACTCATATGCTGATGACTCGACCCTTCATTCTTCAACTCAATTCAATTCTTCTCCCTCTTTTAATTCTAGAATTGCCTCTCGTCTTAATCTTTCCGATTCTATTCTCGCAGATCTGGATAGAATTGCCGGGTGGGGTCGTCTCAACCTTGTGAAATTCAAATCTTTTAAAACCCAACTTCTACAAATCTCCCTCTCTAAGACACATTCTAACTTTCCTATCTCTGTCGACGGTTCTCTCGTTTCTCCTGTTGACAATATAAACATCGTTGGCAATAGCATAAACAAAAAAATGTTTTGGAAACCTCACATCACAAAGGTTGCTAGGGCGGCCTCAAAGAAACTGGGAGTTCTGTCTAGACTGCGAGACTTTTTTTCCTCTTCTCAGTTACCCCAACTATACAAGGGTCTCATCGGCCCTTGTATGGAGTACTGCTCTCATATCTGGGGGGCTCTGGCTTCACCCGGCTTTTGGACAGGGTCGAGTCAAAGGAAAAAAGCTTATAAACTGTTCTGTACTTTCCAGTACACTTGACCCTCTATCTTTGCGGCGCGATATTGGTGCTTTATCTCTATTCTATAGTACTGCAGCGGCAGGTGCTCGAGGGAAAACTTACCACTTTGCGTACCATCACCTTTACGACGCCCTCGTAGCACAAAGGGTGCTTTTTAACTCTGCGCACTAGTTTTTGTGTTAATATGGTAGCTCCAGGCTAGTTCGCTGCGGTGCTTCCTTCTTTCCTGCCACCTCTCTTCTGTGGAATTTTCATCCATCTTCTGTGTTTCCTGCTGATTTTAATTTCCCTCACTATAAAGCCTACGTCTGTTCTCATCTGCGTAATTTGCGCTAGAGTGTGAACTTTTGAGGCGTACAACACCCCCTCCTTGAATAGGGCTCTGCCCATGAGTGGTGTTGACAGCTAAATATATATATAATATATAAATATATATATAATATATATATATAATATATATATATAATAATATATATATATATATATATATAGTATATAAATATAATATATTTAAATATATATATATATATATATATATATATATATATATATTATATATATAAATGAATACATCCCGAAATGCCCCGTCAACATAGATGTCGCCGGTTTCCAGACGGCATTTATAATAAATGCGGAATGGTATTCGGTTTTTATGGTGAATGGAAGACTGGGTTTACCAAGAAACACAAACTGCTTGCCGATTCTGGTGGAAATCTCTTGTAATAAGGATCCATTACCCAGTACATTAAGATTTTATTGGAACGTTAATAAGGAGTCTTTGATATTTTTTATGGAACAGGTTTGTAACTTGAGACTGTCAATGGCATATATATATATATATATATATATATATATAATATATATATATATATATTATATATATATATATATATATATAATATATATATATATATATTATATACTATATATATATATATAAATATATATAATATATATATATATATAATATTATATATATATATATATATATATATATATTTATATAAGGTGAATAGAATAATTAATTAACTAAAAGTTGAAAATAAATAAATAAATAAATAAGTAAATAAATAAATAAATAAATAAATAAATGAATAAATAAATAAATAAATAAATAAATAAACAATTTTTTTTCATTTAAAAAATAAATAAATAAAAAACATTTAAAGAAAAATATTTAAAAAAAAACTTAAACAATAATGTTTGATTAATTATATTATTAGAGCATTGAAATTATTGCCTCACCGCACAGCACAGCACCGTAACATACAGGACTGAATTCGTTGTTGCACGGAACCGAATCCAGTGCCGGATCCGGAGCAGGAACAGGATCTAGAATCATACTCATATAATATGACATGTATGTTGAATCATATGTTTTCGTATACATAGAACCCCATTTTTTAGGGTTCAAACCCCTATGGGTGTTTGAAAATCCCCAGGTGGGATTCCAAAAGGAAAAAAAGACGAAAAAGAGAAACACCCTTTGAGCTCTTCAGGGGAAGCTAAAGATGAAGACGAAAGATTCCAGGAGGAATCAGACTTAGTAAGGCCCCATATAAGGTGGGGCCGACCCCCAAAATTCGGGTTTGATCCTAAAATGAAAGTTTTGGATGGAAATTCATATAACAAGAAATACGCAGGCAGGTTTACTATAGTAACCGCACTTTGTTAAATATACGAACTCCATTGCAAGGGTCACTATGCTTGTTAGTTATAACGACTCTCTCTCTCTCTCTCTCTCTCTCTCTCTCTCTCTCTCTCTCTCTCTCTCTCTCTCTCTCTCTCTCTCTCTCTCTCTTCTCCAAGGGGCTGTGACGGGAAAAAACGGAGGATAACCTCTTTAAAAGAGGTTAAAGTATATACAATAACTTTAAAGGACTGATGGGTGGGAATTAAAAAAAAAGAGAGAGAGAGAAAGAAGAGAGAGAGAGAGAAGAGAGAGAGAGAAGAGAGAGAGAGAGAGAGAGAGAGAGAGAGAGATAATTCTAAAAATGAGGGGATAGAAAGAAGATTAAAAGATTTCCTGTGTGACAAATGCAAATACTAGTGCTACTGCCGCAGGGATGCACAAAGTCCCTCATGCATTGGTTCTTGTCACTATGCTATATTCTAGTTTTTTCACCAAGACTAGTATTAGCATACCATAACAAGAATCAATAAACTACCTGCGGAGATAATATATATATACTATATATATATAATATATATATACTATATAATATTTATATATATATATATATATATATATATATATATATAGTATAATATATATATATAATATATATATATATATTATATATAACTATATATATATATCATATATATATATATTAAGTGATGCAGGTAACATCCGCATCCGCATCCGCACATTATTAAAGATCCCGCATCCTCATCCCGCAATCACGCGCTTTGCTCTGCGGATGTGCGCGGATATTTTATTGTCGAGTTCGATAAAGAAATTCTATAATAAAAATACTTAAGATGAATCTGAAACGCAAACTTTAAATGCGAGACATGGGAACTCGACTCAACTGTGTAATGATGACCTGATGATCTACAGCATGAAGTTTCATAACCTTCATACTATTCAGCAACGTTACTTAGTCCCCGTTATACAAGCAAACGTTTTTTTGTAACACAATCATTAAACCAAGATAAATCGTCACTTTGTGTGCAGTTGAAACACTTCAAGTCTGAAGAAGTCTAATTATTCGGCCATCCATTAAAAAAGAAAAAACGAAATCTACAGAACCAACACCTACTACAAGTAAAATCAATGACAGATTCACTGGAAGAATTTCTACAGTCCAGTAGTGATAAGACACACACCATTACCAAAAGATGTAGTGCAAATGATTAAAAACTATCTCACCAAGGAAAACGACTAGATGCAAAATGATGATTCCCTATCAGTTGGTGGGAAAGTTAAGGCAAAATGTTTTACCCATGCTGAGTAAATTGCAAGGAAAATACTTGGCCTGTCCCCCAACTAGTGTTCAGAGAGTATTTGGCAATGCTGGGCTAATATATGATGAAAAGAGAAACAGACT
>JABUQX010046618.1:0-5000 GCA_015478945.1 Trachelipus rathkii
TCCCCGTCCCGCACCTGTAACACAATTACTTAATAGGATTGTGGCTAGCAATCAATCATACTTATACTCATATTATCATATATATACTAACTACTATATATTATACTATAGTATACTATACTACTATTATATATATATACTATATTATAAATATATATATATATATATCAACAATCCATCCGCAGCACATCCGCGGATGTAAAATCAAAATCCGCATACCGCGGATCGCGAAAAATAATGACATCTGCTGCATCAAAGCAATCATCAATATATCTATATAACTATAAATATTCACTTATATATAACTATATATAATATATATATACCTAACATATATATAATACTATATTATATATATACTACTATACTATAATCATCATTATATATACAAACACTACATATCTATACTACTTATACTATACGTATATATATATATGATATACTATATCATATCAGACCTATATATTAACTATATAACACAATATAATATACTATATATATATATTCTATATACCTATAATATAAAATCATACAACATTATCATAATATAAATATACTATAGCTATATATATATATAATATCCTATTAAGAAACTGACGGACCAGATAACATCAAATTTAAAATTATGAAAAAAACAAAATTGCTTAAAATGTATCGTAAAGAAAAAAAAAATGTCCTAAGAAGTTAATTAGCAATGTATTTGGTTTCCCGCGGTTATGACATTAACTAATAAATTGCAAGAGAATTTCTTTTTTTCAGAGAGAATTCCTAGAATTTTTACTTTTATATATATATATAATTATACTACTATAACCCTACACTACTATATATATATATCTAACCCCGTAGGAGAGGTAGATGGTATATTATTAATAGGTACGTTATATAAGTATGAGTGTGAGTAACATATAGGGGTAACTATCTATATACTGGCTCCAGTGAATCAGCGTATCATGATACAAGCAAAGATACATATTTGGAACCAGGTATGAAATTTCTGTAATCGGAAAAAAAACTATTTTTTATGTGGCTCGAAGACACCTCAACCACAAGCATACTCAATTGTTTATTAAGCCACTGGCAGCGAGAGACCGACTCCTTCCTTTTCGCGGTTTCTTCCGGCGGCATCGCTTAGTTAAAATACAAAATAAAAATTTTAAAAAAAATTCAACCCACATATATCCCACACGCTTCATTAGTTATTTTACCATGCGCCAAACGAGAGCATCAAACTCATCTCAACACTAATACATACTCCACTACCTTAGCTTTACATTTGACACGTCATCCAAGCAACATTGCTTTACAATATAATAACTAGCGAGCTCTTTATATCGGATTAAATTTGCCGTCGCAAAGTTTATAAAAACGTAATACTTTAAGATTTTTTATTTATAACTTTCATTTTATTTAAACCCAATCCAGGGGGCTTTCGGGTGGGCTGTGTGTAATTGCTCGGATTGTGTGGTGTTTATTTCTCGGTGTGGGTGTATGGATGTGTGTACAGAGAAGATGTAGTGGTGGCGCAGGCTGGGGTTCTCTTCACTTGAATTTGCTAACGTTCCCGTGGCATGAAAGCTAAACCATGAAATCTGTGGAATATCACTCGCTTAAAATCTAGTACCCATAACATTTTAATTACTGTCTGAAGAACACAGCTAGCAGAGGACTTCTTTTTTCCAAATAAACTTAATATCTCTATTTTATATACTTTTTATAATAATTTCAATACTATTAGTCGGTGGACGGTGAGTGAATAAGCACGTTCCTGTATCAGGAGGCGTTGAGAAGCTTGAGAGTCTCCTAATTTCGAGTTGTGGATGGGCTCGTGCTAGTCCCTTCTCCGCTTCTCAGGCACCATGAGTGATTGGTGTTGGGGCGGCAGCTGGGAGTGCCCTCGTGCGGAGAAAGTAAGTTTGTTGTCGGTAGTCTTGTGTGCTTGCTCGCGATCACGTATCTCTATGGAGCAACGACATTTATTTCTTTATTTTTTTTTTTTTTTTTGTTTTTTTTTTTTTTTACTATTCATAGTTCAAGTCTATTTAAATGTAGAAATACTCTATTTCGGGCATTTCAACGTACACTGCACACTGGAGTGGTCTCAGAGCTGAGTGCAGGGGTAGGGGAGGCCGAAAGGGAACGGAGTTCGAGTGATCGTGAGGGAACGATCTGAGAACACGATTAAGTCTAAAGAACTACACCATATCACCAGATCGGTCATAACAACTTCTTGAACACGCTTGATTTATTTTTCACGATAATCCTTATACTGATATTAAAATACACCATCTTGCCCTCCATCACTCGGTAACTTCTGCACGCCACAATCTCGTAGTTTTTTTATATTTATAATTACTTTGTTTTTTCTTTCTTCTCAGCATCCCATTCTTATGTTCTTTTCTCCATTATACGTTGTTTAATTTTTCTTGTGTTGCTTTTATTTTTTTCTTATATTTTGTGCTTTCTGTTTTGTGTGTTTTTGGTTGTTTTCTTTGTTTTCTGTTTTTGTGTTTTTTGTTTTTTCTTGTTTTTTGGTTTTTGCAATTTTACTTTAGTTTTTTCTGTTGAGTGTATTTTGCTTTTTTGCTTTTTTTTGTATCTTTGGAGTTGTTTGTGTGTTCTTCTGCGCATCTTTTTTTGTTTGTAAATAGTTTTGTAGGTTTTGGGTGTTGTGGCTCTTTTTTTTGTTATATTTTCTGTGTTTTGTGAAAGTTAAGTGTTGTATATGATGCGTTTCTTATTTTCTATCTTTATATGACTTAATTTATTCTCTTTTCTTCTTTTTTTTCACATAATTTTCATTTTGTGTTTCGATAGTGTGAATTTCTTCTGTTCATTCAGTGAGAGGATGACTATTTTTTTTGTCGCTATTTTCTGGTTGTTTTTATTGTGATAACTTTCTCTGTTTTTCTGGCTATCGATAGCTTTCTGTACTTTAATTTTATCTTGGGTGTCTCTGTATATCTGTTTGTCTTTAAGGTGTCTGTATTTTTTTTTATTTCGTATTTTTTTCTTGTGTTCTGTTTATTTAGGTGGCGTGTTTCATTCCATAAAGTTATTATGTGTCTCTTGGTATATAGCTTCTTATTTTTTGGTCTTTCTCTCTACTGATAAAATATTTTCTTTGGTCTCGTTTTTTTTTTGGTTCTCAAATTTGTATCGTAGCTTCTAATTTAACTTTGGTATAATGTGCTGTCTTACGCTACGTATTTTTTGGCTGGACGTTTATGGCTAAATCTCCGTAATGAAGAAGACTTATCTCTTCAGGCCTTCTCGACTCTGTACAATAAACCTCAACGCCATCATTAACTTCCATCTTCTCCTCTCAAGTTTCCTAGCCTCTTCCCGTAATTAAGCATGATCGGGTGCATGGGCATTCCTTCCAGATCTGTGAACATCAGGAAGGCTTAGTGGCCCGGTGGCATTCTCGCCCGTTTGACGGGAGTGTGCTTTTTCGAGCTTGGCCTGTCCCGTTCAATTACTACTCTCTCATGCTTGAAATACGTCAGTAATGTTCCTCAGTGCTGGAAGCGCGCATATGCAGCCGCTCTGAAAAAGGAAGCCCGTCTGATCCTTCTAACTACCGTCCTATAGCTTCACTTGTATTCCCATCTGAAAACTTTGAACTCTTCTTAACTTCTCTGAAACCTGAATAACTTTCTTATCCGTCCACATTTCTTAGCATGATTCGAAATTTACAATTTGCTATCTAATCTGATTTTATGATACCAGTAGGGCTTTCCGACGCTCGATGGTCATGGTGACATACTTTCCTGATCTAACTGATTTATGGTCTTCTCCCTTAGGGACTATGGGAGTCTTGGGTGGTGACGCTCGACATATCAAAAGGCTTTGGATCGAGTATGGCATGCGTCGCTACTTCCTTGAGCTCCCTTCCTTTGGGTTTCCTCTTCTTTTTGCTTTCTCTTGTCAAGGTTTCTTTCTGGTCGGACTCCATATCTGCACTCGTTGATGGAGCGACTTCTTCCTCCTTTCTGTTAATTGTGGTGTTCCTGCAAGGTTCTGTTTTATTCTCAACTTTATTCTTACTTTTCATTAACAGTCTCTTCTCAGCTGACTTCTAACTCTGTTCCCTTTATGCCGACGACTCAATCTCCATCTCACTCGTTTTCAAATATGCTTCGACTTTGCAGCTAGAGTTGCGCTCTGCGCTCAGTCTTATCCGATTCTATTCTTGCCGATGTGGTTGGGATTTCCCGGTTGGGCCACTGCAATCTTGTGAAATTCAACTCTTTGAAAATCTCTAACTTCTTTACATCTCCCTCTCAAGAACATCTAACTTGCCTATTTTTTTCGACGGTTCTAACGTCTCAACTGTTGAAAACATGAAACACATTCTTGGTCTGAACATACAATAAACTATCTTGGAAACCTATATAAAATGGTTCTAAGGTGGCCTAAAAGAAGCTGCTGGGAGGTCTGTTTAGGTTGCGGGAATTTTTTTCTTCGTCACAGCTACTCCCAGTTATATAAGGGCCTTAGTCGCCCTTGCTTGAAGTACTGTTCTGACATCTGGGGGGGCTCCGGCTCGACCCTTCTATTGGATTGAGGCTAAGGCTAAGTAAGAGACTTATAAACTGTCCCCATATTCAAACTCTCTTGACCCTCTATTCTGCGACGTGACGTTGGCGCACTATCTCTTTCTATAGGTAACTACAGACGGTAGTGCTCAGGGAGTTTGGCCGCCTCGCATTCCACTGTCGCATTGCGTCGCCTCGTAATACAAGGTGTGCCATGCTCTCTCAAATGAATTTTGCGTGAGCATCGAAAAATCCCAACTCGTTTGTGTGTGGTGCTCCTTCGTTCCAGCCAATTCTATTCTGTGGAACTTGCCATCTTCTGTTTTTCCCAACTGTTATTTAATTTCCTCTTTAAAAACAGACTCTGGAGCTTCGACCTAAGAGATTTGCGTAGCTGTGGGTGGGTTCATGTATTTTTATTTCCTGCCCCTGCCTTGAAAAGGGCCGGCCCGTGAGTGG
>JABUQX010046619.1:0-17500 GCA_015478945.1 Trachelipus rathkii
TGTTTTAAAGTTATTACTACTATTGGTATTCCTTTTATTGTTTCGGTTTTAAAATAATTGGGCTCTAGGTAATTTAGGCTGGTGTTTGAAGGTTCTCCTTTGCACAACCGTAAAAGACTTACAATTTGATATGGTGATAAAGGTAGTTAAGATTATTATCTACTACTGTTATATTGTAATAGCAAGGAATATAACATATTGGTATAAATATGCTATTCACTTACTGTTAAATATCTAGTTTTAAGATAATGATTTTGACGAACCTTAGATTAAATATTAAAACTTTCAGGTTTTTTAGGTATTTCACTTTACAATGACTTACTACAGACCGTAAATAATTAATGCAATTTGGATGTAGTTGATAAATCGGTAGTCAAGCAATTTAATGTCGTTCTTACACTGAATGTGTAATAGCAAGATCTAACTAATCTTGTACTAATAGACTATAATTGTATTCACTTATTTTCATTCCCTATTTACATTCCTTCTACTGTCTAGGTTATTTAGACTACTGCAGGCTGTATTTAATGAATAATATATAATAATATGCTAAAAATAGTAAAATTCTTACTATTTGTGATGTTAAGTCTGATAGTTAGTATCCCACCTTATTATATATTATTGGTAAGTTGAAAGAGCAAAGAATCAAACTTATAATATTTATTTCATGTAGCTTACCATAATAATTAGGGCTCTAGGTAATTTAGGCAGTGTTTGAGGTTTCCGTTTGCACAACCGTAAATATTTAAATTTGTGTTAGTGATAAAGCGCTCGTAGTCAAGCTTATTTATGATTACTGTTTTTTATGTGTAATCTACTAAGGGAAGAATCTACAATCCTTTGTCTAATAACTAAAGTATGTACTATACTGTTGATCTGTTTCAGATAATACTTTTGACCTTCTCATAGGTAATTTAGGAGGTGTTGCTGATGGTAACTAGCTATCTCCTATTCGTCAGCACGTTAATTTACTCAATTTACTTGTAGATGATACTAAAGCGTAGACACTAACTACGCATCCTATTTATATTGTTTTATGTTAATACTAGCTAAAGTACATAACTTCTAAATTTGTATTATACGACATACTTCATGTTAGATACGGAGCTTTTCAGATAATAATCTAGTG
The DNA here is from genome assembly GCA_015478945.1 of Trachelipus rathkii. Lineage (NCBI taxonomy): Eukaryota > Metazoa > Arthropoda > Malacostraca > Isopoda > Trachelipodidae > Trachelipus > Trachelipus rathkii. The sequence goes on from JABUQX010046619.1 coordinate 1,130, forward strand.
GCTCCTAGGTATTTAGGCAGGTGCTTGAGGTATCTCCTTGACAAAACCGTAAAATATTTACAATGCTGAGTTGATAATATTAGATATTATTATTAGTGCTTGTCATTTTTTACTTATTTATTTTGGTTATATTGTGATTAATTATTTAATAGGAAAATGTGTATTTCTTATTAATTATTTTTGTAATATTATTAATATATTTATGTAATTTTAATATGTGATTTGATACAGATATAATAAAATTTTTGGCTCTTTTTGTAGTAATTAATGTGTAAGGTTGTTTGAGTATCTTTTTGCACAACCGTCAAAATTATACATATTTGATGGTAGTGAATAAAGCGTTTTCAAGCGTTATTTATTTTTTTTTTATGTGTTTTATAGCAAAGAAATTACATTTGTTAGTTGTTATTATTATTTAATATTCATATAATTTTTCCTAAATTTAATTATATGATAATAATTATATTGGAGCCTCTCTATCCATATGGTATTTAGGATTATTATTATTATTCATGGAATATTTGTGGCATTGAATGTTGATTTGCATCTCAAACAACTCGGACGAATAATGTTATTATCTAAATTCTAGTATATTGTTTAGTTATATTATTATTATTATTCGAGTCAGTTATATTAGTTATATATTTTATTATTATGATTGAATAGTTGAGTTATTGATTTATTGATATATTTATCTATTATTGTTTATTAATTTATATTATTTTTATTTGATATATCGTAATTAATTTCGAGTGTATTTTAAGTTTATTTAATATTTTGATTTAAATCTTAAGTTTTAATTTTATATAAAATACAATTTTTTTTTGTTTTTAATTATTATTTATTATTATATTTGTTAAATACTATCCATTAAGCTTTATCTTTATTATTTGTGGCCATTATTATTATTACTTCAACAAGTTAATATAAAATATAAAATTTTGAATGTAGTAGCAATTCATTGTACACAAGCTTACTTTATTTGTTTTATGTGTAATACAAAACATAAAATACTAAAAAATTAAGTATTATAAAAATGTAAAATTTACTATAGTTATGATAATATTATATATATATCGTTTCTAGATATATAAATTAAATTATTATGTGGGCTCCTAGGTAATTTAATCAGTTGTTTGAGGTATCTTTAAATTGCACCCCAAGAATAAATATCTCTATTTGATGTAGTATATGGCTAAAGCGTAGTCAAATAGCTTATTATATTGTTTTTATGTGTAAGTAGCAAGAATTAAATTTGTACAAAATCGTATTCAATTTGATCAGTTTCAGATAATAAATCTTGCGCTGTTAAGGTATTTTAGGTCACCAAGGTAAAGATATTCGCAAAAATATCGATAAAATATTTACATTATTGATGTAGTTATTAATATATAAATGGAGTAGTCAAACTATTTATTATTGAGTTTTATGTGAAATATTTAAAGACTTATATTTGTTATATAATATGGAGTCAGTGTTAATCTGGTTCTCATAGATATAATAATATTGGGCTGTATAAACCTATACCTATGGAGTTTTCGATATATGTGTTTGAGGTTTATTTCTTTGCCAACGTAAATGAGGTTACATATAATATATTTAGATTCATAATTACAGTAGTATCAAGCATTATATTTTAATGTGCATTTTAATATGTTATTAATAGCAAAGAATTCATAATTTGTTATATTATTGAGTATTACATTTTTTAGATTCTAGTGAGTTTATCATACATGATATTAATTATTTGAGGGCTCTAGGTAATATAAGGTATTATCATGTGTTAGAGGATGTTTTGGCATCACTAAATAAATTACCCCTAATTTATCATAGGCATGATGATAAATCGTAGTCTATAGCTTATTTATTATTGTTATAGTATATGTGTATAATTAGCTAAATAGAAATCAATATAATTATTATTTAATATATGTTTTATTTATTTGATAAATGAACAATTTGGATGGATAAATAAATTATGGTGTATCCTAGGACTATTGGCTAGGTGAGTTTGAAGTGTAATTACCCTTTTATGCAAACGTAAAAATATTAAGATGTTTGTATGTCGTGATTAATAGCGTAGTATCAAGTCACTTTTTATATTTTTGTTTAAGTGTTAGTAAAGATAAATCTATAAATTGTTATAGATATGATTTATGTATTATAGATCGGTTTCGTAAATATATTATTAGGCTCTAGGTATTTGGCAGGTGTTTTGAGGTACCTTCTTTGCACATTTATACTGATTAAAAAATTATCACATATATATGACGAATTTTAGGGCATACACGTGTACACGCTTTATTTTATTTATTTTTTTTAATGTGTTAAGATAGCAAAGAAATCAAATTTGTATATTATTTAGATTCATGTTAGATACTAATCGTTTTTAGAGCTATAATCTTTTTGGGCTCATGGTAATTAGTGTGTGACCGTGTGGCTATATATGTTAGTATCTTTTTAATTTTATTTAAATAATCACTTCTTAGGTCAAGAATCTTTTTTATCTAATAATTGTATATAGTTGTCTGAAGAGCGGTAATCAAAGCTATATTATTTGTTTATGTATAATCTTAGTTTTAGGGGATAGAGTGTGATACTTTGTTTAATTATATAGGTAATTCTGTTAGATCGGTTTAAGGAATAATAATTTAAGGCTTCTTGCGTTGAGGGGTAATGTCTCTAACAATAATTGTTTTATTATTTAATAGGGTATACTCTCTTATAGCTACAGTTTTATTTTTAATACAGAAGAAGAAGAAGAAGAAGAAGAAGATTTTAGGCAGACAGAAGAACGATGAAGAAGAGATTAGACACAAGACAGAATATGATGCAAGTGAGAGGATAGGACAGGTAAGATAGAAGAGGACTGCATATATGAAGTATAATGAGATGTAATGCAAGAAGAATGATATGGTGAAGAATGCAAGGGACAAAGAAGATAGAATGAAGTATATGATGGGTTAAAGATAAGAAGAATTATGAGATGATGGCCAGACAGGAGAGCTGAATTCGCGTAATAGATTAGATTGTAAGGGAGGTAAAACGAGGAATTAGAATGAAGGGAAACAGGATAATAGGGTGTTAAAGGGAATGAAAAGACAGACAGTAGACCCGCAAGAATGCAAGAAAATAATTAATAACGAATAGAGAGATACGAGGTAGAGATAGCGCACAGGATAGAGATCAGAAGAGGACGTAACGATGAAAAGAAGATGATGTTTTCAGTAGGAGATCAGCAAGAGAAAGATCTACAGAAGTATTTAGCTCTAGACTAAGTTGGTAAGAATGTGAAGAAAGATCGGGGAGGAGATGTAGGTAAGGATAATATTAGAAACAGAATGGGATAGATTGGGCAGAGAGTATGGACTGTAAGTTAGATAATCTCTTTGCGACAAGTAAAGAATTTGTACACTTTGAATGTAGAAGAGTAGGAAACAGAAGCTAATGAAGACGAAAAATGCTTAATAATTGATAGTATTAGTAGTTAAAAAGGAAGGAGAAAAAAAGAACATGTCACCACGCACACGCATATAGTACAGATATGTGATTAGCAAGTTAGATAAAGATCGGTTATCAGAATAAGTAATAGTTAGAGGATCACTAGAGTAATGATATAAGAGGCAGGATGGTGTATGAGGTCTCTCTTATAGGGCCACCCGAGAGTAAAGAAATTTCAATTTGAATGGTACGTGATACAGCTAGACAAGCTTGATTATATTAGTTGATTTTTGATGTAATAAGAAGGGAAGATCCTAATAATTGTTCTCATAGAATTGGTATTCATGATTAGAAATTCGGGCTAAGAAGAATATTTTTGCTTTCTAAAGTAACTATTAGAGCGGGTTTATTAGTATGTTCTTTGCACAACCTGATAAATATTACAATTTGATATTACTAAATACCCTAAAAATACAAAGCTGTATGTAATTTGTGTTTATAAATGATTAAACAAGAAGGAGAAGACAGACAAATCAATGTATATGAAGATGAAAAAAAGATGATATTCAGAAACTTAGAAACGTTGTTTACAGGATACATACAATACATATAGGAGCTCTAGAGTAATTTGGCGGTTATTGTAAGGTAATCTTCCTTATTGTCAACATACTGGTAAAAATATGAATTTACATATTGATATTGATAGAACGTAGTAACTTATTTTGTGTTAAATTATGTGAAGCTAAAGAATTAAATATTTAGTTTTAATTATATTTAACATGTTAGATTGGTTTGATCTTAATTTGGGTACTATCCTAGGTAATGATTGGCAGTGAGGTTTTGAAAGTAGCTCTCCTTGCACACCGTTTACCAATATCCAACTTTTCTATTTCAATAAATTATAATGTACTCATAGTTTATTTTTTTGTATAATCTTTATATCTTAATACTAATACAACAATCTGAGAGGATATATAAGGTAATACTCATTTTATTATTAGAATCGGTTACAGCGATAATTGAGTTACGCGTGTCAATGGTATAGTGGTTCAATAAGGTTGATTGTAAGGGTATACTTATTCTTTGACAACTTATATACTAGTTTTTATATATATTGATTATATTTTAATGGTTGTTAAAGATGATTAGTCCGGCACTTATTTTATATTATATGTTTTTAATTTTGTGTCAATGCAAAAGAATATCCTACAATATTTGTATTATAAATAATATATGTATTTAAATCATGTTAGATCGGTTTTCAGAAATCAATATTTGGGTAACATGAGATATAAATTTTTATCGAATGGTTGTATTGATAGAGTTATCAGAGTTAACGCACTCTAACGTAAGTATTGTCTATCATACTCTGCTATCTGTAATTATAATGGGCGTCGCTCAGAGCTCTATCTATTATATTGAGTAAATGGTGTAAATAGCACAATAGAGTCTGTTATCATAATTCTTTATCACATGTTTTTCAAGGCTTCGGTTTGAAACATAATTGTTTGGCTCAAACTACGGTATTTAGACCATGGTCTTTGTGCTGTATCGAGTATAACTTGCACTTCCCCCGAGTCACAACGGAGAATATTCAACAAATTTTATTGTCGTTGATTTATTAACGCGGGGTAGGCTTTAAGGACTTGTCTTTTACTAGTTCGTACGATAATTCGGTATACTGAATCGCAATATCCTTCTAATTTGTATATCTTCCACTCTTCTATCTATTTTCATCTCTTTTAGACTTCTGGTTTCCAGTAGTGAATTTGGGCCTCCTTGGTTATTTTAGGCCAGCGGTTTTTTGCGTGTATCTCTCTATGCACGACCGTAAACATATTGCTGTTTCCCATAATATTGATCTGTATTCTTCAATGTTCTGTTCTTACGTCTCTCATTTATTTTTTTTACCTGTGTTAGTACGTATGACTTCTAAATTTTGTCTATATTACTTTGCTCTTCATCTAGACGTAAATAGGTGGTTTATAGATAATATTTATGGTGCCTCACTAGTTATAATGAATTCGGCGCTTTGGTTTAGTTATATGGCCATCTTAGGCAACCGTTGAGCTAATTAATTTATTTAATTATGTGATAAGACGTATTACAAGCCTTTATTTGTTGTACTATATGATGATGCATGGACGTCGGCACATGAGGAATTCCTAATAATTTTGTTATATACTATGTAATAACACATACAGATCATCGACTTGGACATCGCATATTAAATTTGGGCCTCCTTGTTAATTGTTAATCAAAGTGGTCTTTAGGTAACCCCCCACCACACACACACCACACCATCATATTATATCATCTATTGCACTAAACTGAGTCCACTATATTTCAATTTATGTTATGATTATAAAAAGCGTAAGTCAATAGCTTATAATTTTAATTAATGTTTTAATGTTAACTACTAAAGAGAACTAGAAACTAAATATTTTTAATGACTAGCTTTATAGTTTGAATATGGTTTAATGAATATAATATAATTATATGTAGGGCTTCCTTAATTGTATTTAATGTCATATTTTGTTATTATGGTTCTATATCCTATTTGCACACCGTAATATTATACATTGTTGTGAGGATCTAGAGGGAGTAAAGGTTTTTATGCTATCGTAACGTAGTTACATGGCTTAAATTTTGTTCACTATGTTATTCTCGTTATAAGTTCATAAAATTTTTTGTATAAGTGAATTTTTTCATATATTGTTATATATCTACTCAATGTATTCAGCCAGCTTTAGTCTAGGGACTGTTTATGCTAATATTATTTTAGTGGCTTGGATTAGAGTATAATTAGTATAGTGAGATGGGTTGTATTAGACGATGTTATCTCCTTTGTCAACAAGCATCCTAATTTACAATTTGATAGTTAATAGATAAAGCGTATAGTAAGTACCATTATAAATTCTTAATCTTTTTTTATGGCCAATATGAGCAAGAATATTAAATTTGTTATATGATATTTCAATAATTTATTGTATATATCTGGTTTTAAGATAAATATATATATAATTTGGTTGATATATATAGGTATATATTTTATATCAGTAGTGTATTTGGAAGTTTAACGTCTTTGCTCAATTCCGTAAATAAAAGTTTAAACACATTTAGGTAGTATTAGATGACAGGCGTTAAGTCAGCTTATTTATTAATGTGATTTTATATATTATAATATATACGTATACTGTTGTAATATGACCAGACATCTAAGAGTTGTATGATTTGATAGTGGATTGTCATGTTAGACTTGTATTCTATGTTAAGGTAAGACTATTTGTTGTGTATTGTTCGCTTAGGTGGTTACACATTGGCTGTGTGGTAGTTTGGGGGTTGAACCTCACCCAAAATGTCTCATGCTGTACATATCCGGTATGTGTTAAGAGTGTGATGTTTTTGCATAGAATAGTGATGTACTAGATGTTTAAGTGGTATCTTAAAGCCAGATTTTTATTGCTTAAATTTTGCTCTCTTATGTTATATGCAAAGAAATCTAAGAATATATCTAAAGATAGGTTAGGTCAGTGTATGTATCGGGTTTAGATTATATATGATTGGGGTGCTCTAGGTAAATTTTAGTCAGATGTTCTGGGTAGTACTTTCTGAAATCTCTTGCTAAAAAAAGACACATTTTATGTATGATATTATTTCTGTTATAAGTTCTTTTATGTTGGTGTTTACCTTAAATGAGGTACAACAGCTATCAAAATTAAGTTCTGATTAGAGATGCAGACACTGTCTGGTCACTAGAGGAGTTAGATTTTATTGTGCTGTCCGCAAAAAACTTTGGGGGCTATCTAGGATAAATTACACAGGCAGGGTGTTTGAGGTTCTTGCAATATATCGTAACCAATGTTTACAAAATTGATGTAGTGATAAAGCGTAGCCATGCTTTTTTGCTTATGTGTATTGTTTTATGTGTAATAGCAAGAAATCTAAGAACTATCTTGTTGTTATGGTATATGGCTAATACATGTTAGTACCACTATGAGATCTATCAGATAAACACTTTGAACAGCTAATTAATGATAATGCAAGGGTGTCTTAGCTATTCATCTTTTGCAATGCCGTTAAATATAAAGTTTAACCTATTTCATGTAGTGGATAAGAAGGGTACGCAGCTTATTCTACTCATTTTATACGTTTTTTACTGTGTTATAAGACAAGAAGAATAATAAAATTTAGAGTAAAATCAGATATGCATATCCATTTTTAGATCGGTTTCAGATATATATTTGGGCTAAAGGTAATTTTAGGCAGGTTTTGAGGTATTCTTTAAGTATTAAAATATTTACAAATTATTGTAGTGATAAAGAAAGTAGTCAAGCTTATTTGTATTGTTTTATGTGTGATAGCTAAGAAATTAAATTTTGTTATATATTATTACATGTTAGATCGGGTTTCAGATATAATTTTGGGCTCCTAGGTAATCTAGGCGGTGTTTGTGTTTTTTTTAACAACCTTAAAATACTTACAATTTGATGATGGCGTATCAGCTATTTATTTGTGTTTTTGTAAAATATAAAGAAATCTAAATTTGTTATAATATGTATTCAATTTTTAGATGGTTTCAGATATTAATTTGGGATCCCTTACGTAATTTAGGCAGGTGTTTGAGGTATCTCCTTTGCAAATCGTAAAAATTACAACATTTTTGTGTAATACCGTAGTCAGCTATTTATATTATTTTTGTGTATAGCTGATTAAATTTGTTATACATATGTATTCAAATGTGTACATTTTTGGGCTCCTGGTTAATTTAGGCAGTTGTTTGAGGGATCTTCTTTGCAATCCGTAATATTTATCTCACTCTCTCTCTAGTGATAAAGCGTAGTCAGCTTATTTATATTGTTTTTTATGTGTATCAGCAAAGAAATCTAAATTTGTTATAATATTTATTCTCTGTTAGATCGTTCGGAAAATAATTTGGGCTTCCTAGAAATTTGAAGCGGTTTGAGGTACGTCCTTTAAACCCTTAAAGATATTTAACAATTTATGTAGTGATAGCGTAATAGCATTGGTTTTATTGTTTTTGTGCATATCTATTAAATCTAAATTTGTTTAAATATGTATTCATGTAGATTCGTTTCAGATAGGTTTGGGCTCCTAGATTAATTTAGACAGTGGTTGTTAGATATTCTTTGCACACCGTAAAAATTTTAACATTTATGTAGTGATAAGGCGTAGACAGCTTATTTATATATTATATGTGTAATAGCAAAGAATCTAAATTTGTTATAATGTTGTATTTCAATGTTAGGTTTCAGATAATACTTTTGGCTCCTAGGTAATTTAGGTAGGGTGTTTGAGGTATCTTCTTTAAAATACCCTTAAATATTTTACAATTTGATGAGTCATATAAGATGTGGGTCAATGCACTTTTGTATTGTTTATGTGTATAGGACAAGAAATCTAAATTGTTATAAATGTTCATGTTAGACCATCGAGATTCAGTTTAATATTTGGGATTCAGTTTTATTCTAAGTGGCTGAATTATATGGAGGATGAAATAGAGATAAGACCATTGAGAATATGCTCGTGCAAATGCATTATTACATACAGAATGTTAAGTGTTGTAAACTATACGTGTCGTCCAAAGTTATTTATCTTGTTGAATAACTGTGTGTGTCATGTGGTGTGTTATTACACTGTGACTTCATCGAAGTCCTTTTGTGTTATGTTGAATGAATGATGTCAAGTTTTCTATCCTTACAATGTAAGCTATTTCGGGTTCAGAGGGCTCATAAGAAGGTAATCTACTAAGACAGCATTTTCTCTTTCCACACACTGGTATCTCTTATGGCCATTTGCGTAAGTAGTCACTATGCGTTTACAGAATGTATATAAAATGTATTACTAAAAGTTCCATTTATTTTTCTTCTTTTTTATATCATCTACATCAGGAAATTCTCTCATTCTTCTGTCTCTCTCTATCTTTTCGTTTTAAGAGTCGGTTTCTCCCTCGCGGATCTACTTTCGGGGCTTTCAGGGAAATTGGTGCGCCGTGTCGTTTGAGGTATCTTGCCTTTAAACAACTTAAATTTTACATTTTAATGCAGTGATAAGCGTAATCAGCTTAATTCTATTTTGTTTTCATGTGAAATACTTAAGAATCTAATTTTGTTATAATATGTATTCATGTTCGAACTGTTTCGATAATAATTTAGGCTCCTAGTTAATTTAAGACGGTTTTTAGGTTATCTCCTTTGACAACGCGTAAAACATTTCCATTTCATGTAGTGATAAAGCGCAGTAATGTATTTTAATAGTTTATACATGTTCCCAAGATCTCGTGTATTCTCCTGAGTATTCTATGTTAGAACTCGGTTTCAGATCATATTTTTTTGCTTTTAAGTATTTAATGGCAGTGTTTTGAGGTATCTCTCTTGCACAACCGTAAAATATTTACAATTTGATGTAGTGGTAAGTGTAGTCAAGCTAATTTATATTGTTTTACATGTGTAATAGCAAGGAAAGTCTAAATTTGTTATAATTTGTATTCATGTTAGATCGTTTCAGATAATAGATTTGGGCTCCTAGGTAATAGGCAGGTGTTTGAAAGGTATCTCCTTTACCAACTGAAATATTTCAACTTCATGTGTGATAGAACGTAGTAGCCTTATTTTTAACTGTTTTATGTAGTGATAGCAAGAAACCTAAATTTGTTATAATATGTATTCATGTTAGATTGGTTTCAGATAATAATTTAGGTCCTAGGTAATTAGGCAGGTGGTTTGAGGTATCTCCTTTGCACACCGATAAAATTTACATCATTTATATTGTTTATAAAGCGTAGTCAGCTTATTTATATTGTTATATGTTTATTAGCAAAGAAATCTAAATTTGTTCTAATGTATTATTTTAGATCGGTTTCAGATAATAATTTGGGCTCGCTAGGTAATTTAGGCAGTGTTTGAGGTTCTTCTTGCACACCGTGAAAAATTTACAATTCATGTAGTGATAAAGGGTAGTAAGGCTTATTATTTGTTATTTTTTGTAATAAGCAAAAGAAATCTAAATTTGTTTATATATTGGTATTCATGTTAGATCGGTTCAGATAATATTTGGGCTCCTAGGTAAGGTAGGTGTTTGAGTATCTCCTTTGCAACCGTAAAAAAATACACACTTTAATGTAGTGATAACTGTCAGCTCTTATATTGTTATAATTGTCAATAGAAGAAATCTAATTTTTTAATATGTATCATTGTTGATGGTTTTCAGTAGTAATTTAGGTTCCTCTAGGTATGGTAGTTGTTTAATTAAGGTATCTCCTTGTCCAACTGTAAAATATTTACATTTGATGTAGTGATAAAGCGTAGCAAGTTTATTTATATTGTTTTTGATGTGTAGTTAGCAAGAAATCTAAATTTGTATAATATATATTATGTTAGATGGTTTCAGATAATAATTTGCGCTCTAGTAATTTAGTGCAGGTGTTTGGGGTTCTTTTGACAACCGTAAGTTTACCATTTATGTAGTGATAAAGCGTGGTTCAAGTTTATTTATGTTGTTATTTGTGTAATAAAGAAATCTAATTTGTTATAATGTATTTATTTAAGTCTGTTTTTTTTAAAAATTTGGGCTCCTAATAATTTAGGCAGGTGTTGAGGTATTTTCCCGTAAAAAATTTTACATTTATGTAGTGATTCCAAAAGCGTTAGTCAAGCTTATTTCATTGTTTTACTTTGGCAATAAGCAAGAATCTAAATTGTTATATATTTTATTCAGTTAGATCGGTTTTATTTAATAATTAGGCTCCTAGGTAATTTAAGGCAGGTGTTTGAGGTTCGTCTTTGCACGAGCCGTAAATATTTGCAATTTTTGATGTAGTAAAAGGGATCAAGCTTATTTATTTGTTTTTATGTGTAGTAGCAAAGAAATCTAATTTTGTTATAATATGTATTCATGTTAGATCGGTTTCAGATAATAATTTGGCTCCTAGGTAATTTACGGCAGGTGTTTTGAGGTATCTTCTTGCACAAACGTGAAATTACAGCATTTATGTGTGATAAAGGTATCAGCTTATTGCATTGTTATATATGTGTATAGCAAAGAAATTATAATTTGTTATAATTGTTTTCATGTTAGATGTGGTTTCAATATTATATTTGGGCTCTTGTTATTTAATCAGTGTTAGGTATCTCATTTGCCACTGTAAATATGTTACGATTGATGTAGTGATAAGCGTAGTCAGCTTATTATATTGTTTTTATGCGTAATATTTAAAGAAATTTAAATTTGTTATCATATGTATTCATGTTCGATCGGTTTCAGAAAAAATTTGGGCTCTAGGTAATTTAGGGCGGTGTTTGAGGTATCTCCTTTGCAACATAAATATTTTTTAATTTGATGTAGTGATAAAGCGTAGTCAGCCTATTTAATATTTTTTAATGTGGCATAGCAAGGAATCTAAATATGTTAGAAGAATTCATGTTAGATTGGTTTTTGATAATAATTTGGGTCCTAGGTAATTATAGTCAGCGTGTTTGGGTATCTCCTTTGCACAACTATGAAAAAGTTTCACATTTAATGTAGTGATACAGCGCCCGGGGGGTTTAAAGTAGCCCCCCTTTAATTTTCTTTGGTAACTAATTTCGTGTAATTGGCAGGGAGAAGTCTAAATTGTTATTTAAGTATTGGATTATTGTTAGATCGGTTTCTATAATAATTTACTTTCCTAGATATGACATGCTTGCGGGATTTGGGGTACATCCGTTGGACACGTTAAATATTCTACAATTTGATGTGTTCGTGTTATATCGTAGTCTCAAGCTTATTTATATTTGTCTTGTATGGGGTAATAGATAAGCAATTTATCTCTTCTTCATCATTGCTCGGTAGTTCATTTTATCTGATCTCTGGGTCTCTCTAGTAATTCATTCTCGGGTCTCATATCGGTCTCTATTTCTATCTGCTCTCAGCATTTCGTTATTTAGTGTTATATTAACTCTTCTGCTAACGCTTATACAATAATGTTCATATGATATATGTATGTGAACATAAGAATTAATCGTATTATATATTACACAAGGCTTATTGTATTGTGTGATTGTATAATAAAATGTATAGAGTCAGTTTACCTGCTATGGTTAGCCGCATATATACTTTCTGAGTTGTGTGTAAAATTTGAATGTTTTTTATTTTTCAACTGTTTTGGGAATTTGATTTTAAATTTCTTATTTAATATTAATATTTTGGCTCCGAGGGTATTTATTCAGTAAGTGAATAAGGATGAATTATATTGCGTATCAATCCAATTTTGAGCTCAAAATACTCACGATATATACCACTAATTGTTTAATCAAAATTTGTGGTAATGTGGAAATTATAAAGTGAAAAACAATTATCTTATAAATTAATTTATTTTTTTATTTTTTATATTAAATATTAATATATATATTTTAGATTATTCATTAGTTGCTGTGATCTTAATAATGACTCTAATTTCGTCTTAATTTTGCTTGCGATCTTATTCACTCCTTTTGGTTAACGTTATTCTAAGAATATATTTTCTGTGTCGTTCTTTGGTTTTGCTTTGTTCCCGTCTAGGGCAAGTTAGTTCTCGCACGCCCATATACTCCTATTGCAATTAAAACGATCTCACACCTATTACATAATTTTCTATAGTGAATACAGGTACTAATCAACAAGACACTCTTTAATATAATCAATTTATGATTATAATATGATATATATATAAGCAAGAACTTCTTAAAATATATAGAATTTTTAAATTGATATTACATTATTTAATAATATATCAGATTTTAAAGATTAATAAAATTTAGAGGCCACACACTCAAAGAGTGAAATGTAATTTTAAGGATAAGAGTGTTATGAAGGTAAATATACCTTAAAAATTACTTATAAATAATATTATAAATAATATTTCGATGAAATAATTGACTTTGTTTGGATTGATAAGTATGGATCTATTATTGTTTATGTGTATAATGTCAAGGAAATCTGTTCGTCTACTGTATATGATCAAGTGACCATTGATTTTAAGTTATTTTTAATAAGTGAAGTGCAATTCTTTGGGCTCGTGGTAAGGTTAATTAATCTGTGTCTCAGTGTGTTTGAGGAATCCTTCCTTTTGACATCAAACCATAAAAATATATGCTTATTTACTAATTTAATGTGTGGATAAAGCGTAGTCCAGGGCACTTATTATCATTTATATTTTAATGTGTCATATTCAAGATTATCTAATTTAGTTATTATTGTTTTATTTAAATGTTAGTATTGGTTTATTATGATAATTAATTATTGATGTGTAATAACCATCCTTATGTATTTTAAGTTTCAGGTGTTTTGAGTGTATTTATTTCTTTGCATATACAAAGTATAAAAGTTATACACATTTATGTATTGTACTTATCATAGCAGTTGATTCATATTGCTTATTTTTATGTTATTATATGTTTATTAGATATTTTAAATAATAATAATTTGTTTATATTATTATATATGGATTTTGTTATGGATGATTTTATATATTTAAATTATTATTATAGATCTTATATGAATAAATTATTATGAGCTCAAGTGTATTTGTGGGTATCTTTTTGCTAATACTCATTATTAATCTATTTACATTTGCATGCGTAGTGTTAAAGCGTAGTCACGTTCTTATTTATATTGGTTATGTGTAATAAGCGAAATCTAAATTTGTTATAATTAATTTATGATATTATATCATTTATTTAATACTCTGTATATTAAGTTAATAAATTAATAATTGGGCTACCCATAATTTTTTATGACAATCCGAAAATTTTTAGGATATCTTATTGACAAATCCAATCCAGATTAAACTAATTTAAATCACACTCACATCTAAATTGAAGTGAGTTAAATTCGATAATCAAGATTATTTAAATATTGTTATAATGATGAAATACATAAATATTACTAATAACTTAGTGTTATAAAATTTGATGTATTAATATTGAGTTATGAAAAAACTGAATAAACAGGATAAAAAAATTAATAATTGGGCTCTCGTATGATATTTATTTATATGTGAATGGATGTATTGATGGAATCTATCTCTATTGCAAATAATAAACTCTCATCTGTTACAATATTTTATTCTACAGTTGATTAATATAAATATTTATTTTTTATTATGGTAGGATTATTTTAATGTAATGGTTGTGATTTATTATTAATTATTAATTACAAAATCTTAATCTCAAATTTATTATATTTGCTTTCCATTGTATTTTATTAGTTTAGTTTAATGATTAGTGTCAGAGTGCTAAATTCTAAACTTTGTTTATAATTATTATTATTATTTATTATTATATTTCATGTTTCACATTCTTATTTTCATGTATCTATATTAATTATTTTATTAGTGCATCTCCATTAAGGATATAATTTTTCGGATTCAGATGTTGAGTGTTTTATAATATATGTATCTTCATTTAGCTATAACTATATTATTTTATAATAATATATTATTTTTACATAATTATTATTAATATATTATGTAGTTGATCTCGGGAGTAAAGTTACAAGCTTATTTTTATAATACTTGTTTATAATGTAAGTTAATGATAGTCACCGAACTTATTACCTTAAATTTTTAACTATGTTATATATTATACATTTATAGATCGGTTTTCAGAATATATATAATTATATATATTGGGCTCTCAATAGTAATTTAGTATATAGTAGGCAGTTTTGAGTATCTCCTATTCCGTGATTATCCGATGATTAAAAGAATGTTTCTCAAATTATTGAGATGAAGTGATCATAAGTGCTACGATAGTAAGTACTTTATTATATGTTTTATGGTTATTTAATTTGTTTATTAATGAATAATGATATATACATATATTTGATTATATATATGTATATTTATATTGTTTAGATAGGCATTAAAATTTGCAAAATTAATGTTGGGTTTCCTTATGTTATATATTATTAGGCAATATTATATATATGTATAATATTATTAAGTGTTATGTAGGTAATTTTTAATAAAATCACCTTAAAATACTTTATACATAATTTGACTATAGTGATCATAATAGCACGTAAAAGTCAAGCTTGATATATTTTGTTTTTCATGTAATAATAATTATAGAAATCTAATTTTGTTTAATAATATGTATTCATGTTAGATTGGTTTTTCAAGATTAATTTAAGGTTGGGCTCCTAGGTATATAAAGTAGAGCATGTAGGGTGTGTGATTTGATGTGGGTTATGATCTATCTTTTTATGACAATACCGTAAAAATTTAAGCAGTCATGTTTCGTAGTGGCGTATGATTACAAAGTATGGTAAAGTATATACTACAATATATATATGCTTTATTTATATTATTATCTATATATATGTGAGTGTGTGGATTGAATATAGCACAGAAATTCTAAAAATTTGTTATATATACGATGTATTGTCATTAGTTAAGATAATCGTTTTTCATAGATGGACATCCTAGGTAATTTATGAGCATGGTTATGTTGATAATGGATATATCTCCTTTGACACATTCGAGTAAAAATTATGTATAACTCACTTTAATTGTAGTAATGTAAGCGATTGGTCAAGCTTATTTATGTGTGTGTGTGGTGTTTTGTGATGTGTGGTAGATGTGTGAGTGAATCATGATTCTATTTTAAAAAGTTTGTTATAATTTATTGTATATATGGGCATTGTGAAAACTATGACGGTTTGGATAATAATTAGTTGGGCTCCTGGGAAATTGGGGGCAGTGTTTGAGGTACCGCGTACTATCTTTTTATAAACTTCACTTTTATAAAAAATATATTTTAACAAATTTATATCATTTGACCTGGCCATCATTTTAATCAAATAGCGCATTATTTTATAATTTTAGATATTTAATATAGTACAGATTCATTTAATCAAAAAATTATCTAATTCAATAACTTTTAAAATGTA
>JABUQX010046619.1:22500-25000 GCA_015478945.1 Trachelipus rathkii
TTTAGTTTTGTTAGCTCCATCGGTAGATGGCCTTCAAAAACTATTAAATATTGCTGAAAAATCTATTTCTGATCTATGTCTAAGTATTAATTATAATAAAAGTGGAGTTATCAATTTTTGCAAAAAAAGTAAGAAAAATAAAGAAGATTTACCTAAATTAAAAATTTCTTATGGTTTTTTAAAAAACTTGAATGAGATTAAATATCTCGGTTTTATTTTAAATGAAAATTTAGAAGAAGGGGCAGACATTAAAAGAGCTAGGGACAAATTCTTAGGAACGTTTAACGTTTTATTAAGAAGATTTAGTTCGTTAAATGTAGATATATTGTTATATTTATTAAGATCTTATTGTATGCCTTTTTACGGAGCAAATTTTTGGACTAATATGTCAAATAGTAGTCAAATATTCAAACAATTTGAAGTATGCTTTCATAATGCTTTAAAAAAAATATGTAAAGTTTCTAATAGAATTAGTAATCATCTAATATGTAATTGCTTAGATATGTTAATGTTTAATCATTTTTTAAACTACCTTAAATTATGCACTGTTTTTAGGTTGCTTAACAATTCATGTTATTTTATTAGAAAAAATACTTTATTTTTTAAAGCAAGTAGCATGGTGAAAGACATCGAAGGGATATTTATGAAGACATATGGAGTTATTGATTTATTTAATAATGACCTTGATGCTCTAAAACCGAGAAAATACTCTACTATAAAATATGGCATAATTTATTAAAAGAACTCATTTGTATATTAATTTTTTTAACTTTTTTGTTATTTATTAATTTTATTTTGCTTCTTGATGCAATGTTACGAAATAAAGAATTAAAGTGACTTGCATCTAGTAATATCTATCTATCTATCTATCTATCTATCTATCTATCTATCTATCTATCTATCTATCTATCTATCTATCTATCTATCTATCTATCTATCTATCTATCTATCTATCTATCTATCTATCTATCTATCTTATGTATCTATCTATATATCAATCCATCTATCTATCTATCTATCTTACCCATTCATCTATATCTATCTATTTATCTATCTATCTATCTATCTATCTATCTATCTATCTATCTATCTATCTATCTATCTATCTATCTATCTATCAATCTATCTATCTATCTATCTATCTATCTATCTATCTATCTATCTATCTATCTATCTATCTATCTATCTATCTATCTATGTAACCGCTTACACCCCCTTGGGTACCCGATGGTCTTCATGGCCTCCTGGGGTGACTTCCGCGTAGTTGGGACTCATCGTTGAAAATTGTTCGGAGGTAAAGAAGATTGAGATTATGTTGTTGAGTAAGCGCATTCGTGAAAGCTTTTGTATAAACATGAAAGTAACCTAATGATAAGCCTACCGTGTAAGCCTAACGACTCGAAGGTATTGCGTAATGTTTCGAAAGGTAGGATAGGATTGATCTGTATGATCGATAGGTTATTTTATGATGTTTGACAGAGAATTTTGCTAATGTCCACGTTTATTCATAGTTCAAAATGATGTTATATTTGATATGCAAGACACTTTGATGAATGTAGTATCAATTCATAGTTCAAGATGCTGGTATCTTTGATAGTTTGGACACTTTGTTAAGGAATTTTGTTAGATAATACTGCTTTAGCTGCTGATGATATGATTGAAAAGCAGGGATAGGTTGAGTTTTGCTGTGTAATGAGGGGTAGGTTGAGAACTTATTCATAGCTCCAAATGTTAATGTCTTATGCGTAGTTCCAAATGTTAGTATCTATTGTAGGTTTTCCTCCATTGTAAGTGTTAGATATGTTAGGCTATGTTTAATTTCTGCTACGTTTTGTTAAATATTACTATGACAATGTGAAATTAACACTGATTTGTTAGAGAAATGATAAGTTTCGTAAGATATTACTGTGTTAACTGGTGATGATGTGTTAGAAACGTGGGCTTAGGTTAAGTTTTTGCTGAGTAATGTTAGGTTTGCCCGAGAATTTTGCTAATGTCTACGTTTATTCATAGTTCAAAATGATGTTATATTTGATATGAGTGACACTTTGATGAAGGTAGTATCAATTCATAGTTCAAGATGCTGGTATCTTTGATAGATTGGTCACTTTGTTAAGGGATTTTGTTAGATAATACGTCTTTACCTGTTGCTGATCCAAAATGATACTCGAAATATGACATGAATCAATAGATCAATAGATCAAAAGGTCATGGTGGGAGGGGTGGGGAGGGGTTGATGGTTTGATTTACTGATTTACTGCTTTAAAATCAGTAAACTATTACAATTTACTATGATATTTTATTCAAAGAACTTATTTTTATGTTATGTTTGGATAAAATTTTGTTATGTTTGCAATTATTCGTTGGGAATTATGATAGTTAGGTGAGGTTATGATAAATTTTTGCTAAATATTACTATGTTAATGTAAAAACGTTGTTACGTTAGCATATATTCGTTGGTCTGTATGATAATTAGACAAGATTATGATAAATTTTTGTT
>JABUQX010046619.1:35000-37500 GCA_015478945.1 Trachelipus rathkii
CTGGTTTCAGCTATTTTGGAACTCTGACACCGGTTCCTGTTCTGGTTTAAGGTATTTTGGGACTCTGACAATAGGTTCATATTCCAGTTCCAGCTATTTTTGGAACTGATACCGGTTCCTGTTCTGGTTTAAGGTATTTTGGGACCGATACAGATTCTACCCGGTTCCAGCTATTTTGGAACTCTGATTCCAGTTCCTGTCCTCCTGGTTTAAGATATTTTCTGACCGCACAGGTTCATATTCCACCTAGCTTATTTTGGAACTTTGATACCGGTTCCTGTTCTGCTTAAGGTATTTTCTGACTCCGTACCGGCTCAAATTCCAATTCCAGCTATTTTGGAACTTTGATACCGGTTCCTGTTCTGGTTTAAGGTATTTTCTGACTCCGTACAGTTCATATCATTCCAATTCCAGCTATTTTGAAACTTGATACTGGTTCCGTTGTAGTTTAAGGTATTTTGGGACTCCGACACAGGGTTCATATTCCATCTCCAGCTATTTTTGAACTTTGATACCGGTTCCTGTTCTTGGTTTAAGGTATTTTTGGGACCCTGGACACAGGTTCATATTCCGTTCCAGCTATTTTGGAACTGATACCGGTTCCTTCTGGTAAGGTATTTTTAACTGATATGGTATTCCTACTCCTGTTTCATAGCTATTTTGGAACTCTGATACTGGTTCCTGTTCTGGTTTATGTATTTTGTGACACTGGACAGGTTCATATTCCAATTCCAGCTATTTTGAACTTTGATACCGGTTCCTGGGTTCTGGTTTGGTATTTTGGGGATTCTGACACAGGTTCATATTCCGGTTCCAGCTATTTTGGAACTGATACCGGTTCCTCTTCTGGTTTAAGGTATTTTTGGACCGATACAGATTCCTACCTGTTCCAGCTATTTTGAAACTCTTGACTCTGGTTCCTATTCTGTTTAAGGTATTTAGACCTGATACAGTTCCTATTCCGGTTCCAGCTATTTTGGAACTTTGGATACCTATTCCTGTTCTGGTTTAAGGTATTTTAAACTGACACAGGTTCATATTCCGGTTCCACCTATTTTGGAACTTTGGACACCGGTTCCGTTCTGGTTTAAGATATTTCGTTACCCGATACAGGTTCCTCTGCCGGTTCCAGCTATTTTGAACTTTGATACCGGTTTACTTGGTTTAAGGGTATTTTTGGGACTCTGGACACAGGTTCATATTCCGGTTCCAGCTATTTTGAACTTTGATAACGGTTCCTGTTCTGAGTTTGGCGTATTTTGGGACTCCGACGCTGAGGCACACATACCGTTGGTAAAAGCTATTTTGGAACTCTGATACCGGTTCCTGTTCCAGTTTTAGGTAGCTTTTGGACCCGATACAGGTTTCTATTTGTCTCCAGCTATATTTTTGAAACTTTGATACCGGTTCCCTGTTCTGGCTTAAACTATTTTGGGAGTCCGATACATGTTCCTATTCCGGTTAGAGCTATTTTTGGAACATCAATGAGGTTCGTATACCTGTTCCAGTCTATTTTAGAACTCTGATACCGGTTACTATCCCATTTGCAGCTTATATATTTGAACACCGGTACCGGTTCCGATTCCCGTTCCATCTATTGTTATACTTACCTGTTTTGATCCCGGTTCCAGCTATTTTCGAACCGATACCGATTCCTGTTTTGTTTAGACTATTTTTAACTCCGATACCAGTTCCTATTCCGGTTCCAGCTATTTTGGAACTCTGATACTGATATTCCGTCTCCATACATTTTTGAACACCGGTACTGGTTCCGATTTCCGTTCCAGTTGATTTAGGGAACTCTGATACCCCCTTTACCTGTTCCTATTCCGGTTTCATCTATTTTGAAACTCCGATACCGGAACCGGTTCCTAATCTAGTTTCGACAATTTTGTAACTCTGATGCAGGTTCTTATTCCGGTTCCATCTATTTAGGAACTTCGATACCGGTTACGATTCCTGATCCAGCTATTTTGGAATTTTCTAACTTATTAATCTCAAACATAATTTTTTGTCAATATGCAACTTTGTTACTTTGTTACTTTTGTCACATTTGTCACTTTGTCACTTTGTCACTTTGTCACTTTGTCACCTTGTTACTTTTCACTTTATCAATTTGTTATTTTGTCCTTTTATCACTTTGTTATTATGCTACTTTGACACTTTGTTACTTTTCACTATGTCACTTTGCTACTTTGTCAATCTATCACTTTGTTACTGTTACTTTGTCACTTTGTTACCTTGTTAATTTCTCAATTGTCACTTTGTTACCTTGTTACTTTGTCACTTACCATCCTTTGCTTCTGACTCCCTAAATTGTATTTAAATCTTGATACATAGTTCACCTCTTTGTTTGTAAAAGAACAAACCCCATTTTTCATCAATACATGTATTAATAATGCTGCAATTATTATTATTATTATTATTATTATTATTATTATTATTATTATTATTTTTATTATTATTATTATTATTATTATTATTATTTTTATTATTATTA
>JABUQX010046619.1:45000-49027 GCA_015478945.1 Trachelipus rathkii
TTTTTTTTATATATATATATAGTGTATTTGATTCTCATAGTGGTGTTATGTTCTTGTTAACTTGGGCATGGCATAGCTGTGAGAACCAATGCAGATGGGTCTTTTGTGTGAACCCTCCGACCCCCAGCACGTGTATGTGCATTTGTTATGCATTCGTGCATTAGCATTTACCACATGCACTTTCTTTCAACCTTCTTTCTTTCCCCTCATTTTTCATAAATTTTCCATTCTTTCAATCCACCCTCTTTATCACAGACATCCTTACTACTCATATCCCTGTGTGCGGGGGAGAAAGAATTGCCCACATCGTATGTCCTGCGTGTCGTAGGAGCCGACTAAGGGACG
This sequence comes from Trachelipus rathkii, assembly GCA_015478945.1. Taxonomy (NCBI): domain Eukaryota; kingdom Metazoa; phylum Arthropoda; class Malacostraca; order Isopoda; family Trachelipodidae; genus Trachelipus; species Trachelipus rathkii. The sequence continues at coordinate 45,346 of JABUQX010046619.1, forward strand.
GTGATAGTTGGGTTGGCTGCCTACTACCATCTATTTCTTGCCAGGAATGCTAATGCAGGCCTCGGAGAAGGTCGTGATCGCCGTAAACGACCTTCTATCTTTCGGCGAAACTGTATGAATCGTATGGGTACATGGAATGTCAGAGGAATAAATGTTGAGGAGAAGAGGAGAGGTGATGGATGTATTTAGAAAGGGCAAATTTGATTTGCTCGCTGTGACTGAAACAAAGATGAAAGGAAAAGGTGAAATTGAGTGGTGTGATGTGAAATGTGTGCGTGCTGGTGTGAAAGAGAATGAGAGAGGGAGAGAAGGAGTTGCAATTTTGATGAGTGACCTGTGGTATGAAGCTATGGTAGACTTTGATTGTGTGAGTCCTAGAATTCTAATGGTTAAATTTAAGTTTGAAAAGGTCAAGGTATGTGTGGTTGTGACGTATGGTCCATCTGAAGGAAACGTTGAAGAGAGTACGATTTTTTGGGATAATCTGAATGATGTTCTGGATGGGGTGAGTAGGAGCTTCAGATTGATAGTTTTGGGGGACCTGAATGGTTGGATAGGTGATCAAAAAAGGGATGGTATAACAGGTGGTTTTGGGGTGGCGGGAGAAAATGAGAATGGTAGGAAGGTGATTGATTTCTGTGAAGAGAGAGGTATGTGTGTAAGTAATATTTTCTTTAAACACAAGAGTATCCATAAGTATACTAGAGTTGGTGTAGGTAGAGATGGTATCGAAGTGAAAAGTATGATTGATTTAGTGTTGGTGAAGAAGGAGATGTTGAAGTATGTGTTGGATGTTAAATCAGTTAGGGGTTTAGGAATGGGATTATCGGATCATTATGTTGTTCTATGTAAAATTAAGTTAGTGAGGGCTTGGATGGAGAGGAAGGTGATATGAAAGGAAGTAGGTAAAATTAAGAGTGAGAAGTTAAGTGAGCAAGATAATAAGGATAAGTATGTAAGAGCGCTCGCTAGTAAAATGGTTGAATGTGAACAAGTTGAACTGAACAAATCTGGGAGCAAATGAAGGAAGCAATTGTTAGTAGTGCAAAGGAAGTATGTGGATGTGCTAAAGTAGAAAGTAAGAATGTTAACAGTGAATGGTGGAATGAAGAGGTGATGAAAGCGGTTAAAGGTAAAAAAGAAGCGTGGTTGAATGTACTAAAAGCAAATGATGAAGTCTCAAAAGAAAGATGTTTGGAATTATATAAGGAGGAAAAATGAGGTAAAAGGTGTATACGTAGGAGGAAACAAGAGGTAAATGAACAGTTTGGAAGGAGGATGAATGGGGACTTACAAGGGAATAGGAAGCTCTTCTGGAAGGAAGCGTGAAAGGTTAAGAATGAGAATAAGGGGAATCTGCTTAGAATAATGAATAGGGATGGTGCTTTGTAACTGATGAAGTAGGTGTGAGAGGAGTGTGGAAAGAACACTTCGAGAATCTGCACAATATTAACAGTAATGAAGAGGTGATAGTGAATGTGTGTGGGTTTGATGGTGCAAGAAGGAATAGGTATTTTGGGGATGAGGTTATTAGTAAGGAGGAGGTAATGGGTAGAGTGAAAAAGTTGAAGAATGGTAAATCTGCAGGTATAGATGAAATTACTGGTGAAATGATCAAGAACGGAGGCGAGATGGTGATTGATTGGATTTGGAAGTTGTGTAACAAAGCGTTTATGGAGGGTATAGTTCCAAGGGATTGGAGGAGAGCAGTAATAGTACCCTTATATAAGGGTAAGGGAGAAAAGGGGAACTGTAGAAATTATAGGGGAATAAGTTTATTGAGTGTTGTAGGGAAGATATATGCTGGTATTTTGGTCGAAAGAGTGCGTCGAGTGACTGAAGGGCTGATTGGTGAAGAACAAGGTGCGTTTAGGAGTGGTAGAGGATGTGTGGATCAAATCTTTACATTGAAACAAATGATTGAGAAAATGAGGGAGAAGAAGAATAAATTGTATTTAGGTTTTATGGATTTGCAACAGGCGTATGATAGAGTTAATAGGAAAGCTTTATGGCAGGTGTTAGTGATATATGGTGTTGGTGGTAGGCTTCTGAATGGAATCAAAAGTATGTATGACGATTGTGAAGCGTGTGTAAGAATAAATGGTGTCAATGGTGATTGGTTTAGGATTAATAGCGGAGTAAGACAGGGTTGTGTTATGTCTCCTTGGTTATTCAATTTGTATATGGATGGGGTTATGAAAGAATTAGAGGTGGGTGGCAGGAAATGGTGTTAGAATGATGGAGAATGGAGATGAGTGGAGGTGCCCTACCTATTATATGCGGATGATTTGGTTCTGTGTGGCGAATCTGAAGAGAGTTTGAGAGGATTGGTAGAGAGATTTGGCAGGGTGTGTAAAAGGAGGGGCTTGAAAGTAAACGTGGATAAGAGTAAGGTTATGGTTGTGAGTGAGGACAGTCCTCAGTGTGAAGTTATGTTAGATGGTGAGCAGCTGGAACAAGTGTCTGAGTTTAAATATTTAGGGTATATGTTGAATGAGAAGGGAACGGATGATGCAAAGTGTAGTAGGAAAGTTGTGAATGGCAGGAAGGTGGCTGGTGCAATTAAATCGTTGGTGAATGCAAAGGGACTAAGTCTTGAGTGTGCTAGGGTCTTACATGAGGGTATGTTGTTACCTGTGTTATTGTATGGTAGTGAGACTATGGTCTGAAATAAGAAGTATAGATCTAAAGTTCAATGTGTTCAGATGGACAATCTTAGGGGTGTGCTAGGTGTGAGAAGAATTGATAAAATGAGGAATGAACGTATTAGAGAGTTGTGTGGTGTGAAGAAAGGGGTAAATGAGAATAAATGAAAGTATGTTGAGATGGTTTGGTCATGTGGAAAGGATGAATGATAGTCGGTTGGTTAAGCGGATGTATAGTGGTGAGTGTGTTGGGATCCGACCGGCTGGGAGACCGAAGAGAAAGTGGATTGAGTCGGTGAACGAATGTCTGAAGGAGAGAAATGTGAGTTTGGCAGAGGCGAGAATAAAGGTGCATGATAGGAGAGAATGGCGGGGTTTTGTGAGGGGGCATGGTTGTGGCCCACCTGGGGCCAGGGGATGAACCCTTACATTGACGATTTACCATAGTGAGGGTCCGTCGCGGTCCCATGATGCTCTAGGGTGGATTTTCTGTCTGTGACGAGCTCTCACTAATTAATGGTACAGAGGGGGCGGTAAGGCTGGGCTTTCTTTTCGACGTTTGTCATGTTCTCCAACTGCTTTTCTTTTCCGATGCTTGTACAGCACCTTACCCCCAATCTTGGGGCAAAGAGGAAGGTGAAGAAAGAAAGAAAGAGAAGATATATATATATATATATATATATATATATATATATATATATATATATATTTCTTTCTTTCTATGCATATTTATATATATATATATATATATATTGTATATATATATATATATATAGCAGCAGATATATATAAATATATAGTTAAGTTATATATTATATATATAGATATACATATATATATATATATATATATATATATATATATTTATATATATATATAGTATATATATATATATATATATATATATATATATAGTAAGATGTATATATATATATTTATATATATATATATATATATATATATATATATATATTCTTATATATATATATATATATATATATATATATATATATATATATATATATATATATATATAT
>JABUQX010046620.1:0-17500 GCA_015478945.1 Trachelipus rathkii
TAATTAATAATATATAATTAATATATGTAATTATAAATATTATAATAATAATAATAGATTAAATATATAGTAAATATATTGAATATAATATATATATAATTAATTATAATATAATATAATTAAATAATATATATATTAAATTTTAATTAGAGATTAAATTTAATAATAATAGTAGTAGTTACATTAATAATATTATATTATATACCTATTAAATTTATAATATTATTATATTATTTAGATTATTATATTAAATTCAACATTACTTCAATAATTGTATAACTTATTAGTTATATCCATACTATTACTTAATTATATTTATTAAACTATTTATTAATAATAATTTTAACTATGTATATATATTATATATAATTATCTATATCTATATATATATAATTTAATAATATGTTAATTTAATTACCTCAAAATTGCCAATAAAATTTATGCACTATTATGTACGACGACTTATCGACTATAATCATATATAATGTATTAAATTATAATTATTAATTATTAGATATTAATATAATTTGATTTAATGATTATATTATATATTATATATATTATAATATGCTATATATTATATTATTATTATATAATTATTGGTAAATTATATATTGAAATTGAACCCTCGCCAACTATGAGTAGTTTTTTTTTTTATGTGAAAAAGTTAACAAATGCAGTAAATCGACTCATGTAAACTTGCTTTTCGAGCGATGATTAGTCAAATTTTCTCTTCCTGTATATTATCATTATTTATATAAAACATTTACTGAAACATTTAACTTGATAAAGGTGTATGGTGATTTGTACACAGTTTCAGCGGTTCACACCATTTTTAATCGATTCAAAAAATAAAAAATAAAATGATTCAATAACATTTATATTAAAAATAATGAGTTATCGATAAATTACATTTACAAAAGTATAAGTTAAAAAGAGCTCAGCAAAATATCACAGAAAAGATGCACAGGGAGTTATAATCGTCGAAAATGGTATTCCAACACTGAAGGAAATACCAAATGCTATTTGGAATTCAGCGTTATAAAGCGACTTTCATATACCTATTATAGTACCACAACAAGGTTAACCAATTAGTAATAATCATCGTCATAAGTAATTGATAACATCGAAATAGAAGTAAAAAAAAAAAAAAAAAACAAAAAAAAAAAAAATAAAAACTCGAAAAGTACTACTCTAACAAAAAATAAATATACATATTTGGGAATCAGCCGTCACAAATGCTTGATATTAGACAAAGACGTATTTAAAATCGGATTTACAACTACACGAAACCAAAGGGAGAAAAACACCGCATATAGAAGGAGAGATCTCTCGCCTCTAGGATAAACACGAAAGAGGGGACTAGTCCCACCAACTGTCCGAGTCGCCGAGCCCCCTAATAATACTAAGTACCCCTTGAACTTTAATAATCAATATTATTTTATGGGGTCTTGAGCCAGTGTATGAGTGGAAACAATGAGGGGGTAGACGCACAACGACTTTCCTCATAGAGGCTTTATACGCTGATTCCAAAGATGTAACTTGTTTTTCGTGTAAGTGTCGTACTTTTTCGAGTTTTTTTTTTGTTCGTTTTTTTTTTGTTGACACTTGCTGTGAGTAATATCAAGAGATTTATATCGCATGATGATAATGCATTTGGGTTTCCACTGTATGAGTGATTCAAACATCGAGTATATTATTCTGCTTATCTGGCAGACTTTTGTATCTGAGATATTACTGCTCTCTTACAAAAAGAAGAGAGTTGAGCACAAACTGTTAGAGAACCAAATGTGTTACGTAGACTACTAATTGTGATCTACCGTCACTCTCAGAACAATACATGACTATAAACTCATTTGATTATAATCTGTTATAATCTACATAAATGCTTTACCTTTGGCTTCTCCTCTCTCCTCTCTCTCTCAAAAACTTGGCTCAGAGAGTCATCAATTCATTGTCTCTCCTCTCGTCTTCCCTACACTATCCTCGCTAAAAACGTGTCTCTATCTCTCTCTCTCGTGTTCTCTTTCCAATTCAGCCAGTTGACTTGGTAATTTCTCCTCAATCCATCAATTTACTTGTTTTATTTTAATTTTCGCTAGCTTTCATGCTCGCTTTCGCTGGAGAGGTTCACGTCTTAAAATATTTTTGGACCTTTGAAATTGTATTACAAATCACCCAGCTAAAGGCAATTTATTGAAATCCGTGTTGAGTACTTTTCTTCCTATAAAGCTATATACCTTAACACTTAGAGGCATCTCGCTTAATACGTGTACCTAAATCTCCCGTGACTTTTAGACAAACCATTCATTAATCAACCTCTCAAGGGGTTATCCCTCGCCGAGGTCAGAGTCGATGACGAGGCCACTATAGGGTTATTTCTAACGTATGCTAGACGCTTTTCTTCAGAATAACATTAGTAAATATAATTTCGATATTAATCTTTCTACGATGTTTTTAATCTTAGAGACAATTGGTTGAATCTTCTAGTCAAATACACCATTTTTAATTAATTATACATCGACTATAGTAAAGATTTTTTAAGATATTTTAACCTTATTTATAAAGACGTGCAACCATGTTATACGAACAAGGTTTCTGTCGTAAATAGGGGAACACTTCAAAAGCAATGTCAATGGTGGCGTACTCTAACATATTCATAAAGATACGAGGGTTAGCAATCTATAACAAGATCACATCTTTAGTGGCAAACAAGGTGTTCAGAAATGGTAGCGCAATTACCCTTTCACCACATGGTAATGTTTTATGCAATGTTCAGATGAGAATCCCCGGACTATAGGCGCTGCACAATACATATTTAACGTGCGTTGTGCTGCTTCCCACAATTGGTTGAGTTATCAGGGAAGCCTTGTAAGAGGTCTTGCCCTACTTGAAGTGTATAAATCCAGCCCAAAAAAAAAAAAAAAAAAATAAAAAAAAAAAGAATTGGCGTCCCCGGCGCCCCTATTTTTTTGTACCATAAAAAAAATTTTTTTGAGATTCATCTTCTAATGTCCTATTGTGCCTTTTAATTCACAATATGGGTACGCTTAACTCTCATTTCGTCTTCTCCTTGGCCGATTGGCTCGCTGAGACTTTCTACTAGTGCCTGACCACTAGGTCTTATCGCCAACACAAAAATCACGATCCCACCCCTAAATACATTGAGTCCCAACATTCCATATCTTTCAACGATTGTCGCTTGATTATAGATAGTGATCTCTCTCTTCCTCATTCTTCTATAATATATTATCCTACTCTGTAATATATTATCTATAACGAAATTTATCTCTCCTATATAGCTGCTTTATTAAATTAATAAGCAAAGATAGTAGTAGCTTACCCTCTTATATTACTATATATCCTACTAATAAGTTTTCCCTGAGAAAAAGATGCGATACTTTCTCTACTCTATATATCCGATAATCGTATAAGCATTATACCTCACATATACTACATATCATCCTATTACAGATCCGGCTCGATACGTAACAAAAAAACCAAAAAACATATATATTCACAAAATAATATTATTTTATTAAAAATGAACATTAAATTAAAGTAATGGGAACTTCATGATAAGAAATAATAAAATTGTGACTTATTACAATCCATCGTCTCTTTTATATCAGAACATGCTTCCTAAGTTAACAATAATTAACTCACGCATATTCACACTAATATACTGGGAAACAATTTAACACAAATTAATATATACATCTTTTAATTTTACTCCCCCCCTATCTTCAATATTACTATGGACGTTGTGGAGATAAAACACTACGAATACACAAACGTCACGGCAGGCGAGTGGGGTGCATCATTCGCCACAGAATAAATTCACATAAATAACCATGATCCATATAACCCACTATTCTAACTTCAGCGTGTCTTTGCGTCCTACACTGACTAACTAATTATGACTTCATTATAAACTAACTTAAATTTTTGATATACATAGTATAGTATTTATTTAAATATAACCTAAATCTTCGCATAATCATATTCTCTTATTATAACTTTATATATACCTATTACCATTAATTAACAAATATGACTTATTCATAGTACGAAATGTGAAAGTGGTAACTAATGCACAGCATATAACTAGACTTATTGATATTATGACGTTAGACATGTATATATAGATTCGCTATATATATTTGGGGGTGGTGTTTTAAAGAGATTTTGTTTTCTTTTTTTTTTGTCTCCTTTTTCGCCATATTTTTTTTTATTTTTTTAGTGATATATCTTTCTTGGTGTTGTTTATTAATTGAGGTCTCTTCCTTTATTATTTTTAATTTTATTTTTATGCCTTTTCTCTAATACTGCTGCGTATGACAATTCCTCCCATTTGGTTTGGTGTTCTATATTTTACATTTGTTTTATCATTTTTCTGTGATTTGTGTGATTGATGTATCTGATAGGCTGAAACATAGACAGTTGTACTAAAGCGATGTTTTTTCTGCTGAGGAATATTTAGAACTGTGAGTAAGTTAGAGAATTTTAATTATTTTCATGTTTATAAATATGCTGTCTTTGTTAAATTAATAATTATTTCAAACTTTATTAATTAAAGGGGTGACCAAAGAACTGGTAGGTTAGGGTTAAATTACTTCTCTTTTGATACCATACTAATTCTGACGTGCTTTCACTTATAATTGCTATATTTATACTCATCACTCTATCTAATTTAAAAATATTTTCTGTATTTTTTTTTCATATTATTATTATTTCTTTCAATCTTTTATTTTTATTTTTAGTTATTATATTTTATTTTATAATTTATTATTGATTTTTTTATTTTATTATTTATTTATTGTATTATTTATTTATTTATTAATAGTTATAATATTTTTTTATCTGAATAAAATTAAAACTAGTAGTTGTGGATGATTAAATTCTTCTGTTATTATAAACCCTACATAAGATACAGGATTGGGTTTGCCCTGCCAGAAAATTTAAGAGTTCGTTGGCCAACTCACTCCAACACTCTTTTAACTTTAGGATTGCTTACTGGGTGAAGTTTCATTTAGTGCGGGAGGGACCTAGAATTTATTGCAATCACCATAGGCCAATACGTAATTGACAAACTGGAAATTCCCAAGGTACAATTATCCAAAAAAACCGAACCAATTTAAATAGGTGTGTTCGGCAATATTAAAAGGAAATTTGATGAATTCGTCTTTAAGATGGATGGATTGAAATTTACTGAAGTCCACTCCACTTCCTATTTAACAAATTTTTTTTTATTGTAACCGTAAAAAACCTTGAGACAACTCATTATTAATTATTTTTAAACTCTTCTAACGGGGGAAATTTCTCAAAATTGGATTTCCTATTTTTAAATCATTTTTTTTTCCTTTTTTTTTGGTCAAATGTTACACATTACACTAAATGAGTTGAGGGACGGAAACGAGGTATTCCAGGACACACATCTATTTTAGGCCAGCTCAACTATCAATACCGGCGTCGGAAGAAAATGTGTAGCGGAAATAGCAATACACCAAATTTGGGCTAGCAGTTCCCGAAGAATCTAGTCATGGTCATTGATGTGATTGCATATGAGTATTAGTGTTTAGTTTGTTCTGACTGGGATGAGATTTTGATAGGTATTAGTGTATTAGTTGATTATTATACCATTGATTCATAGATTGTAATTATTATTTAGCGATAATATATATTTATTATTAGTATACTAGTAATTAGTTATTTATTTAATTTAATTAATGTTGAGATTGTGCGAGACCTTTATTCCAATTTCCATAAATAGGTAATAAATTACTAGCGAGTACAAGCTTATGACATTGCCTCGCTAGCAATTGAGACAGCGTTTTTTTCTAAGGACTAAATTGCTAGCGTAAGAATATGGGATACAAGGCGGCCACTATAACTGCTTTGTCTGAACGTTTAATGGCTATTGTTCCGCTGGGCGGACTCGTTTCAGGCATCATCAAGAGCGATCTATGCGACTCAATTCTAAAAACATGATCGAACTCACAGAAATAACGTTGTTGTTTAAGAGTTTAGAAAATATAGAGTGTGAGAGTAACAAATGGTGAAAAGTTTATTGCGACACTCAGAAGGTAAACGTAGAAGGATCTAAAATCCGTAAAGTGTAATGAACCTATTCATCTCTCCTGAATGCGAGCGAGATTGAGGATGTGAACTATCCCTGTTAGGCCCAAGGCCTAGAAGGATGGAAATTTCAAGTATATGGTACTGGAAAACAATTTTTAATTCCATTTCATACTAGATCCTTGATTTCATAATGGGCTTGGAGGTTGTTTATAGAGAAAGGACCTCAGCAAGCCTTCAATTCATAAAAATAATGTTGATCGCTGCTCGGTGTAGTATGTGTTGAAGAATGAAAATTGATGGTTTTAGGGTTTCGGCGTGTGATCGTTTTCCAAGTCTCAAGGAATCCTACTCCATTACCTTGCAGGGGCTAACGGTAATATATGTATGCTGTGAGAGCACAGTAATTGAGGAGTAATTAAGTAGTATTGTTGCCCCACAGGGATCAGCTCGACGGCAACCTACAAGGAATTCACTAAGACGTGGTTCTATCATACTGATAGAGCTGATAGGTAAACAAACGTGTTTACGGTTAGGTACGTCTGAGAGTGTTTTTATCTTGATAAGCGAGATCGGGTTCTTTTCTTAGGTGTGTTTTTATTTTATTTTTTTTTCATTTTTTATTATTTAATAATAGATAAAATAATTTAAATAAATTATAGAAAATAATTAATAATATAATTAAATAATATAAGGTTATATTACATAGTAATTATATCTTTTGACGATCATTTCGCACTGCAGGGTGTTACCGTTCCGTGCACTGCACCGCATCGCACCGCTTCGCCGTCTCAACTTCGGTGTTTCGAAGTGATCCGATTCCCCGCAGGATCGAGTGTCTGAAGACGATAAAGCTTACCTTGTAAGGAATCTGTTGTTTTTTTTTTACTCACGCCGACTAGCGGCTTCCGCGGAAACGCATAGCGTATTGCCGTCTCGACTTCTTCCTAGCAGCTGAACAGGAAGATCCTGTTAAAGAGTCTCTTCGTGAAGTTTTTTCCTGTATTGCTATTTATATTATTATATTATGAGAAGATGATTTTTAAGGTCTCTTCGGCTTGGCCGTCTCAGCCTATGGCTCTCCGTATAATATCTATCAATGGGTTTGTTATTGAGTATTCCGTTACCTAGGGCCCTATTAGAAGTTACGGAGAGGGTGGTTTTAGATATAAGGTAACCGTATCTCGGTAGTACATGGGTAGGCCTTTTCGCCCTGTGGTTCCCTTAATTACAGCGCGGGGAGACCACCATGGTGATTGATTATATAGTTTTTATGGATGGATATCCATTTAAAACAAACAGGGGCTGCGTTTTTAACATTGGCTGAATATTTGTGAGCAGAATTTCCAGACTGTGTGAATCTAAAAGTCAACGTAGATTGGGATTCTGGAGCAAAGTCTATGAAAGAGGCTTCGGTTCCTGCTCTACTCCCGCGCGTGGTGAGGCCACGGGGCGCTCTGTGCCGTCTGTAGGTTAGCTTGAGAACATCAGATTCTTATGTTATAGATCCACGAATTTACTTTAGTTGTAAAGGTGGTCATAATATTATGTCAAATCCGTAATTCTTACCATAATCTCGAGAAATATAAAAACCTAGTTTTAAACCAATAGGGTCTGTCCATGTTTTTGAGAGACAATGTTCTCCCCATAGATGGAATTTTTCTCTCAATCTGCACACAAAAGAAAGAGCTGAGAGAGTGCAATTAACAGAGGTTAACGAAAGAGATGGAAAGGAAGAAAAGTGTGCAGTGGAACGGGAAGAATATGGAAGAAAAATATAGGAGAAGGAGTCGAGCGCAGAGGAGAAGTAAGATTTTTCGACAAAAGTGCTTTGACCATTACCGGTGCTGTGCTTCCGGTGCGAAGAGAGAGAGTGTCTCTGAGGTGCAATTTGTTTTAACATATTTGTTTGTACATGTAGCCAAATTAGTGATGTCTTTTATATAACGTTACTTGGGCGTCTAGTAATACTTTTCGGAAAATATGGTTTCAGAACCTCATAGAAGCGATCAAGAAAGGAAATAAATTAAAAAGATAAATAAAATAAAAAGGTAAAATTTTGTCCCCCCCCTTTTTTAAAAAAAATTCTTTTAATATTATGCATGCCTCATACAAATTGTTTACGTTTTTTTACATACCTAAACAAGCATGTATAAATTAGTAAGTATAATTTTGCAATATTCACATACGAAAATACGTGTCCAGTTCCATGCTCTATATTGATTTCTAATTGGATGCTACTTGGATTCCAAGCAAAAAGATTTTTTAGCATAAAAAATTGTTGTAAGTTTTAACATACCCTAAATCATTTAAATTCAGTTGAAATTCAAAACGACACCATGTCCGCAGAGTGCTTTTCCCTCACACTAGCCATTACACCCTCTGGTATCCATTACTCCCTTGATTTGATATTTGGGAGTCAACTGAGTTTGGAATTCAACGCGAGCATCTTCCGAGAAGATATCGAATTTTTGGGAGTAAACATGAAACAAAAGAAACAAACGTATCTCATTAGAATATACACTCTAGGATTGGCTAAGTTTAACTAGAAATATATATATGCGCTGCTATCCTTTGGAAATCTTTAAACAGTAAAAACATTAAATATAGCTTAAACACCATAAGACTGAAACATAAGTAATATATATAAACCCCACGGGACATTTCCTGGACCTCACCATACCTTAATAATGCACACGCAAGGGAATAATATAAACGGTTACATAAATAAAAAGGGTGTTTGGTCCATAACTTAACAACTATAAGAGTATCTAACAATTATCATCATAATATTAATACAAAACGTGGAAATAAAAATTATATATTGTCAAACTTAATCTCTAATCATTATGAAAATGTTAATTTTACAGGTTAAATTGGTAATTAATTAACTCAAAATAAAGTTATGCAATAATTGATCACATATATACCTTGTGTAATTTAATTCTATACATGTAGTAGTCATGAAAGTATTCTAACTGTAATCAGATAGTTTTCACTAACTTTAATAAAGCCTTTTTAACTAAACACGATTTTAGCCAAGATAACTTATAAGAATATATACTAATAATCACAACCGACAAACCTGACAATACATCTTAACAAGAAATTTAAATACTGTCCTAACTTACACATAAAAGGTTACTCCAAAACTTAAATCAACATTAAAAGTAAATACTAACAAAGAGATACAATAAAATACAAACCATCGTACTTATTTCAAAAAAATACCATATTCACAATATAAACATAAGAGCATGTATAATTGGAAAGCATACACATAGTGTTAAAATATTTACCAAAATATAAATCTATCATATCCAGTTAATACTAACTCAAACAATATAATCTGTGCAGCCAGAAAAATAGAAACTCAAAATCACAACAAAAATTTTACTCCTCTGTAAGGCTAAACTATGAACATAAACATACTAACACTATATGACAACAAGCCAGACGAATAAACATTCATTATCAAATTTTAACTAAACTTAGTCTCACTCAAAGGTAAAGGAAGACGATCAAACACGATAGGAACGTTAAAACAGAGTTTTCATATTTTTATAGTTAAAAATAATTTTCACATTGAATAGTAAAGCTATATAATATAATAAAACATATTATAAATACATAAAAACTATAATAAGTTTATTTATTGAAACATATATTAATTTCATATTATGCTAATCAGTAAGAACATTAAGGATTACATAATATGGGTATAGCCCTCTATCATATATCTAATATCTATCTAATCAAGTCATAAAGATCAACTAATAAGACGCCTTTATTAGAAAGTGACTGTAAGCTTAAATATATATGTAGTAAATGATATTTATTTACTAGTATTATTATATAAATTATAAACGATTTTTTCGGTCCGTATGACGATTCAGCATAGACCCTCATTTTCCTATCACTATACAATGATGATAAGTTAAACTCATCAGCTGATATACTATTAATATAATACCAGCAATGCCTGTAAATACTGAGATTTAAATTTATTTACATATTATTAAAGTTTTAGTTTTTAAATATGTAATTTTTATAATTTATAAATGAATAATATAAAAATAAAATAAAATAAATACAACTGAAAAATAAGAAGAATAGAACCGAGAATTCGAGCGCGTTTATTATCAGAAGTAAAAAGGCGAGCTGTAGATCAGGTTGATCCGAGTCTACGAGAGACACGTGTTCTTAGGTCAGCTATTTATTCTAAAGCTGCATAAGGAAAACTAACTCTAAACGCTGACTATTCCTTAGGGCCCGCTGTAACCTGTTGGTAAATATACCTGAGAATTCTATTAATATTATCAAGAATAACCGATTGTAATGAGCTATGCTAGCACTCTGTTTACATAGTGAAATTGGTATTCTTCTAACATAAAAAAATTCATAATTCTCTATTATTTATTTACCGCAGCTTTATATTCCTTTATACAGAAAACTAGAATGATAAGTTTTTTATATATATAATTATTAATATATATATAATAATTATATATTATATTATAGAATTATATATAATATTTATATTATTATATATTAGTATATAGATTTCATAGTTGGTTTGAACATGTATTTGGCATATGTGCTATAAAATATCGTTATATGCTAATTTAATTTGTGCTTTTTTATAAGAATTCTCCAATAAAAAAAAAATTCTATATTCAAAACTTAGATAATCTGACATATAAATAGAAAATATAAAATTCGATAGTAAAATACCGGTGCGCTGCGTCACGAAATTCAGTAAATAGCCTATATAGTATATATATATATATAATTATGTAAATTTTATAATAGTATATATTTATATTATAGTATATTATAGTATCGTAATATATTATGGTTTTTTTTACTTCGTTTCATATTATTGATACATAATTAATACTATTATTATAAAAATATATATATACTATTAATAATATATTAGAATAAGATATAAGATCTCAGTTTCATGGTCCGAGCCCCTTGACTTTCCCGCTCGTATCACTGAGAAGCGGGCCACAACCTCGAGTACTTTCGCTGCCACCCGAGTCGTGTCCGGGCGCTCTTCACTCAGATCCGATAAATTTTGCTTGTATCGAGTGAAATTGTTTCCAAGCTCTCTAACGGCGACGATCATATCTAATATAGGATAGATGTTTTGAGATGTCGATGGTTTGGAAAAAGGCATCTATACAGTAGTGGGGGGGGGATGGATCTCGCGATATTATGTCAATATTAGTAATCTAAAGGGGAAGGTTGTGGCCCAGGTGGAACCGTGAAAGGCATTTACCTGCGAGTTTGCGATTGCTAAAGTGTTCACTTAACTGGGAGAGAGTTTCTAGTGAAACTACGTGCAAAGTATGGGGGTATTGTTTTGGGTATGGTTAAGAAGTTTCCCTGGACAATTTGTGTGAATAGATGTTTTTATGATTTGATGTGTCGAGTGAGGGGTGGGCAGATTGTTTTGATTATATAGTTAGAGTAGTAATTGCATGGTATAGCCTTTTATTATTTTCTTCTAGTGTATAGGAGTTGAGTTGCAGTGTTTGATACATGCAAGTGGGCGTGATCTTTTGATAAACGGAAATCTGCTACCAACATGATATTAAGACAATTCTCCTCAAATAATAACTCCTATAACTTTGAATGGGAAAATTTTGAGATTAAGGCCTACTGCTGGTAGATTTTGAATAGGATGATGTTAGAGTTCTGGTGGATGGAGCATGCCATTATATCTAAGGGCCTTTATCTTTGGGAATAATTCCAGCTCCAATGTTTAGATTCCGAATGCTGGGGGGGCCCAGGCGGGAGATGCATTAGTTTAAAGCAAGGCGAGAATATATTTTTGAACTGTATACATTAAGTTTGCTTTGTTTTGTGTGTTCTACTAGAGTTAGCTGACCTGTCGTTGTTGTCTTCATATGCATACTTATTTATTTATAGCTTATGGATTGTGAGTTTTAGATGGCGCCGTATCTAGTGTCAATATGTGTGGGTAGAATATATTATATAAAAATTATATATGATAAATATAATATATACTAATATAATATAGATAAAAGATATATATACATAATTACATTAGTTTAAGTGATTATTATAATATATATAATTATTATACTCATCACCGTATAATAAGGAGAGAAAATATGATATATAATAGAGGAAATAATTGTACTAATCAGCCCAAAGAACTTGCTGAGTATGTTTTAGTTATTACATGGCACATTGATTGCTTCTGATTAATGAAAAAAAACAGCTTATAGCGAGTAACTAGAGCGTCAAAAAAACAAGTTAAAGTAAAATACTGATAGTAGGGTTGCGAATCAAAAAGGGGTAGAGAGGGACAGAGGGAAGTGAGGAACCAAATACCCACAGAGACTCCCCTTCCCCTGCATATCGCAAACCCACAGGCAACTATTATAGGGATGCCGCCAAGAGGACCAATAGATAGATATCGTATGAGAATATTGGAATTTTTTTTTCGTATATTATTTTTTTCAGGAAGTTGTTTTTATTTTCGTATAATGACATCAATTGTATTTACCTTCCTTTCAGTAAGAATCAACGGACTATTTTTTTTTTTACTCTAAAATTGTTAAAGCAGCTTTTCCGCTTTTTTTCATTAAATACTCAACATTAAGGGACAAATAATGTGTATTTTTCGAGGTCTTGCATTGGACTTGATAGGTGACCAATTGTCTGACTTAGAAGGAGGAGGGAAAAGGAGTAGATCGATCAACAAAAGAAGAGGAGTAGGGCCTATATCGCACAGAAAGCAATGTTCATAAATACTACACCATATGCCATTATTTAACTTTTAAATTTATAGAAAAATAATGAAGGTATACTATAGGTACTAGAACGTTAGGTGCTCGTGGGACTCCAGATTTTAATGTAGTTAAATTTTAATTACATTTAATTTAATCTGAAATTAGAAATGTAAGTCTTCAACGGCGAAGACTTTCTACTTTACTCGAAAGCTTTATTTCCTCGTGTAAAAGCACCGTCCACGCGCTAATTTAAGAGCATACCATTATTTAGTTGTTTACTTTTAAATTAAGCACTATACTGTATTATTTTATATATGAATATATTATATATATATATAATATTATTAAATATTTAATGTACTTTAAATAATAAGTATACGCGAGTAGTATACTATATTAGTAAGATATAAATACTTATATATATATGTAATTTCAATATAATTATATTATATGTTTAAAATACCACTATTATATACATATATATATTAGAGAGACCTCAGAAGCCCCGCTTCCTATGCTCGTGCTTCTGGTGCTTAGCACTGAATGTTAAAGTCTATAGGAACGGGATTGCAGGATCTTTACAAATTTCTAGAGTGTTTTACGAAATCAATTAAATTCTACTTAATATTTTGAAAAGAATAAACCAAAGATGAATGAGAGAAAAAGATTCAATAAAATTAAAAAAGATTAAATGTCAAAATTGAAACAAAAAGTGAGTTATATTTTTCAATTAATTTAAAAAAAAGGGGATCTTCGAGTGCACTCGAATGGAATTAAATTTGGAGATTTTGATGTGTGTTGTTGTGTGTCTAGTTGTGTGTCTGTGTGTGTTGTGTCTTGTGTGTGTGTGTGTGTGTGATTTGATAATTAAAAGTACTAAAAGTTAATATTGTCTACGACCTACGTGTAAAAGTAGGCGCCACAACATTATTTCCATATATAATCTAATTTTCGGATTGCCGAGACTATATAGTAATTATAACATAGTTGATATATTAGTAATTATGAAATATATTATATATATATATGAATATTATAATATAAATATAATGAATAATAATAAGGTATACTAAAATATTATAAATAATATAATTATATATTATTATAATAAATATATATATAAAAGTAATTATTATAAATTTTTATAATTTATATAAAAGTATTAATAAATTATTAATTGATATATATAGGGGGTAGTAGTATATATATAGTAGGTATATATAATAAGTATAAGTATCAGCGTCCTATACCGAGTCGTAAATAAATTTTATCGATGCGATCTCGCGATCGAGTCCTTAAACAAATATCAATTGCGATTCTTACGACCTTTCGACTCTGACTCCAGACCACAAAGAAACAAAAATTTCATCGAGACTCCGACTCCGACTCCAACTAAACAAAAATTCGCACTTCCGACTGCTCCGACTTTCCGACTCCAGCTAGCAAATTCTAAAATGAACGTTCTCGAGTCTCTGACAGACTGCAGAGTTAGTTTGTCTTTGGTCGTTATATTAGAGTTACAGTAAATTTTTTACTATTTTTTTTTGAGGTTTCAAGATAGTCACATTCTTATATACCCCAAAATAAGGCAGGGAAGGAAGTCTACTTCCCCTCGAAAATCGCTTATCTCATCGGGATTCGAGGACCCGACTTCAAGTTCTGATAAAGAACATTTGTGTACACCAAAGTCGGACCCATCGAAGTCACCTACGCACACGAAGAGTCGCACTCAAGGAAAAACTCGTCACAAAGCAATCAGTTCCATAACCCTTAACCAACTCCCCCCTTCGATGCCTATGGGGTAGTCTCTTGGTTGAGTGCCACTAATGCGGTGTTTAAACTGAATGGTATCAATGACGTCAGTGAAAAGGTGCGCCAGCTGGCCTCCATCTTGCCGAACAACATAGTCTCCACCATTGAGTTCCCTCTTCAAAGTGATTCTTACCAAAGGTTGGTGGATTCTGTAGAAGAGACTTACATGCGAGTGTTGCATCAACGAGTAGGCGATGTATTTAGACAAGGAATACAGCGAAATGAATTGCCTAGTCAATACATAAAGCAAGTAAAGGACCTCTTGGGCCACAAAAACTTTTAAATACTCGTCGAAAATAACCCCAAATTTGCGCAAGAGTTATTCGTGAATGAACTACCCACTTCAGTACAAATGAGTTTATATACATTGGCTCAAGATAATGATATACATAAGCTAGTCCGCGTAGCAGGCGATCTTTTCAAAAATTTTGTACACAAAGAGCGTGATCATCTGCCCCTTCAATCGAGGGAGGGATCCTATTGGGGAAGTATCAACCACATGAGGTGTGACAAAGATTACGCCTCGCGATCATCGGAAAAACGGTCACATTCGCTTGAAATTATAAATTATAATAATAATAAATTTAAAATTTGAATAATAATGATATAGATAAAATTTTAATAGCTAATAATAAAGATAAACATTTAATTAATAAAAATAAAGATAAAAAATTAATTTGTGATAATGATAAAAAAGTACTTAGTAAAAACACTAATAATAATAGCTTAATCGCAAATGTTATTAATATTAAAGATGCTTGTCACGGGAATGCAAATGTAGATATTTCTAATATGCCTGATGATTGTATTTATTTTGACAATATAATGGTAAATAACATCAAAGACGCAATAAATACGCTGGCGGAATATCCAGAGAGTATTGCAAACAAGCTGCCACCCGGCGTTTCTTTGAACTCAAAAATTGGGTCATGCTCATGCGCAGTGATCGACAAAGTCAATGAAACGCTCGAGAACCCTGTTGTTTGCAATGCTATCGACACGAAACTTTATAAAGTATTTGATTGCATAAGTAAGAAAGAGTTTTTATTCGATTCTGGCAGTGAAGTCAATCTTTTTATTGCAAATGCAATAGAGAAGCGTAATACCCCCATTGGACATATTATGGCTCCCAATGACTCCAAAATTGAGATATATAGTATTAATGAAATGAACATTGATATTTGGTTAAAAAAATTATTTACTGAAAAATTTATGTTGCAAACTTAAAGATAAGTGTATTAGGCCTACCATTTTTTAAAAAATTCGGTCTAGGTATAAATTTCAAATCAAATATACTTATCGATTCCACGACCAATCATTCTGTTCAATTAAATAACAATCCTGATTTAAAATAAAAATCTTTTCTCGTGTGTGGTATGTCCAAGGTCATTCTTTCTACAACTTTAAATTCTCCTCTCTTGCCAATTAGTCCTCTTTTTACTTTAAATGATATCATATATTAATATAGGGATTTATTTCTCAACCCTTGCGAAGCTAAACATCATAATATTAAGGAGAAACAGCAAAAAAGGTGGAAAGAAATTTTTGAAGGTTATGGAGAGAGAGTGGGAGGAGCCCGTGCACCATAAGACGAAAGCAGAAAGAACCAAGGCAGCTGTGCTTGAAAAGGGCGATAATAAAATACGTTTGATCACCGACTTCAGAGAATTAAATAGAAGAGCGGAAGCAGATATATTTAGGCTGCAAAACATACATGATGTATTATTCTCATTAAAGAATTTTCGTTATTTCACTAAGTTAGGTTTAACGCAAGCTTTTAATACTATTTCGCTTTATAAAGAAAATAAAAAATATTTTACGACCACCAGTAATTTGGGCACATTTACATACACTTGCCTACCGATGGGTTTTCTTAGCTCACCTGCCGCATTCCAGAAGCTTTTTAATATTTTGTTTTCAGATAGATATAGAAAATTGTCACGCCTATATAGATGATACCTTATTATTTTCAGAAGCAAAGGAAGAGCATAAAAAAAATTAGTAAAAATGGTTTTAGAAGGACTCCAATTCCTACACATAAGTTCAAATCCCGCAAAGTGTAAGATAGGGAGAGGGAATTGAGTTACCTAGGTTTTATTATAAATAAGGATGGTGTGAAGCCAAACCCTGAGAAGGTTGAGGAAATTGTAAATAGCGGGTGTCCCAAAACGATAAAGCAATTGAGAGGCTTAATTAGTCGTGTAAGTTTCTATCGCTCCTCATTGCCATGCTTGGCAAGTATAATGGAACTATTAACTTTCTTTTTAAAGAGAAAACTATTCTCTCGTAGACGAGTGCTGTGGAATGTGAGTGACGAGAAAGCCTTCCAAGATGTCAAAAATGCCGTTTTAAGTGCCTGAACGTTGGCGTATCCCTGTCCCAAAACGAACATAAAAATAATTGTACACGAGTCTGACGAAGCAGCTGCGGGAGTGATCCTGGAGGATACAGAAGAGTCTTCCTATGATTTCTTCAGCTGTGTATTAAGTCAAACAGAAAACAAATACGATAAAATAAATAAACAACTTTATTGCCTCTCAATGTTGCTGAAACGCTATGGGTACCTATTAGTAGGAAGGAAGATTTTAATTTCCACACAATCACGTGCTTTAATTACAAAATATAATAAAGTTAATGATAGTTGTAATCAAAATTCCCGAGAAGTGAGACAATTAAATTTACTAAGCACTTATATTTTCTAGAAATTAATTGCGAAAAAAAGAGAATGCCTTGTTAGCTTACTTATAAAAAAAATAAAATCATAGAAAAAAGCTTGCAAGAAGATGCTGCAGATATATCGGACTCAGATGTATGAACAAACGATGAGTCGCAGCCAGCCA
>JABUQX010046620.1:22500-24383 GCA_015478945.1 Trachelipus rathkii
GATAATTGATACTAAATGAATATGTTTAATTTCTTAACTATAGTTAAATTTTTTTTTTTATTTTTATATTTTTTGTCTGTTTCTATTTCATAATTTATCATTTGTAGCCTGATGATGGGAACTGATGTATTCCGAAACGTTGTAATTTTGTCATTAAAGTTCTTCTAATGCCGCTGTCTGGAGCCTTCGTGCTGCTTTTTATTCTCAAATTAAGATACCCTGCTTATAGAAACTGGATTGACTCTATACGACAAAGATATGGCCAAGCCACTGTAGGAACCCTCAGACAAGGAGTTGCCATTAAAGTAAGTTGATTTTTCTTTATAGTAACTTCTTAGTCTTACTTCCCAAAAATTTATTAGGCCTTTTGGCACTTGTTCTCAGTTATTTTTTTTCGAGGGTTTCAGTTTAAATTACTAAACAAGGAAATTTCTTATAAACCTAAAGAAAGTAAACATTTCGATCTTCAATACCAAATTTGTTATGATAAACTACGGAATACTCTGTCACTTATTGATTTTTTATTTGTTACTAACAAACTCACGTCACTCATTTCAAAGCGCATAGAACTTTGGAAGTCTACTCACAAGGCTAAACTTAAGTAGCTTAATTTATGCCAAGAAAATTTATTGTTGAATTAAGATAAGTTTATATTTAACCTTTCATCTAAGTTGCTGTCATCTGATGAAAAAAAGTTGCTCAGTCTAGGTCTAAACTTTAATTTGCCTCTTTTTAACATTAATTTTGTAAAATATTTTGGGGCTTTTGAGAGTCTACTTCATTCCCTCAAGAGTTATGAACCTTTGAACACTGATTTTAAAAATGTTACCCTTAAAATCAAACTTATCGCACATAAGCATTTCTATAAATTTAACCCTGCCAAAAAATTTTCTTTTTTAATTTCTAAATCATATTTTGCTATTTTAAGAACCCTTAAACAGACCCGATAAGGGACATGGAGTGGGTTTACTAAATAAATCAGACTACACTGACAAACTAAACCTGGTCCTTTCGGATACCACAAAATTCAACCTTATAACTAATAAATGTCCCATTAGTTTATCCCTCTCCTTAGAAGATAAAGTTAACCGCTTTCTGAGGAAGCTTCTGAAGGCTGAAAAGATTAGTAAGTCGACTTTGGCATCCTATATGGACTCCCCAAGATCCGTAAGACTAATGCAATTTTAACAGCATTCAATACGCACAGCTATAAATTAGCTAAATATATTGTCCCTCTATTATCCCCATTCACTATTAATGATTACTCGATTAAAAATTCGTATCATTTTAAAGACTGGCTTTATAGTATTGATCTACAGAATTATCACATGACAAGCTTTGATATTGAGTCTCTCTACACACCAACATCCTATTAATGATGCCATCAATATCCGACTCTCTACAGCATTTTTTTCCTCAGTTTCCCAGTTCAATGGCTTCGACAAAAAGGAATTTAGTACACTTTCAAAACTTGCAACTCAGACACGTACTTCTTTTGGTAACACTCTATAATACCCAGACCAACTCCTAATAGCCATGGGCTCGACTTGAGCGCTATTTTATGCTTGCTTACCTGACTCACTATGAACAAATATGACTTGCCCCTCATTCAAACCCACATTTTACAAAAAGATATATGGACGACCTTTCTGCTGTTCACAGATGAAACCAAAATTCTATTTTTTTTTTATTACTAAACTCCTCACCTAACATAACCTTCACGCATGAAAACGAGACAAATATTCCTTTTTCGGATCTGTTTTATTAAAAAAAAACGGCAATTGATTTTTCAACTACAATTTACAGAAAGAAAACTTGAAACTGTCCTTTATTTTAAATGTAAAAACCTTGTTGGCCCAACCTATGCATGGTGAACTTTCCGG
>JABUQX010046621.1:0-5000 GCA_015478945.1 Trachelipus rathkii
TCTTGGAAAAATGTCTGTGCATGCACAACTGACAGTGCACCGGCAATGCTTTGGGTATGTCGTTTGGGACTTTGATAGGCAAATGTAAAGGGAGGTGAAGCCCTGGAGGTATATCGTGTACACTGTATGATTAATCGATATGTTTGCGATCCAGGACATTACCTCTGAACTTCGAGATGTGCTTAAGGATGGTTTTATCAAAATGCGGTAAGAGCACCAAATAAAGTCTAGTTCACGTTATAGTCGCGCTTTTTCCGTATGTTGTGTCAAGATTTCGAGGCTGAAGGCATTAAGTTTCTGCTCTTTCCAGAAGAATGGGCGATGGCTTTCGCGAGGAAGAATGTGAACGTCTCAGAGTCAAATCTGAGAAAGAGATGTTCCGGAATGTCTTGTTTCAAGAGAGTGCCTAAGGCGCAAGTCCAAGTATTTCAAGTGAAAACTAAACTCAAAAACTGATGGCAACTAAAACTGCATATCTCAGTGAGCATGATTTCTCACAATGATCTGAATTTTCACTGCAAGGAAAGATCCAGCAAGCACTGATTGAATGTTTATCGATAAATGTTAAGTCATGTTACTATAAATCTGAATGTATTGGAAAAGAATATGAAATCGGAAAGATTTTCACATGTTTTAAAATACGTGCGGAAATTTTTGATGGCAGATGATAGTTACCCACATCGGTGAAGGCTTATTCAATTTCAACCTACTCGTTCTGCTGTGTGAAGTGAAATTAAGTTTTGACTTACAGAAATGAGAGGAGAACAGAGCAAAGATTATACTAACCCTTCGAACGTAGAGATGTCCGATTCACTTCCCACAGACGTTGAGGGAGGAAATTTATAGACTCTTGAATGACTCTACTCGTAAGCTGCTTTATGGTTGCATATCTCTTATCAATCTGGTCACTCGTAGTAGTCGCAGTCTTATGCTCACTAGCTAAATGGTTATTCCTTTTCAAAACTTCTACCCGTTTCCTTCAACATGATCTGTGTGAGCAAGGATTTCCTCTTTGTGATTTGAATTAAAACAAGCTCCGATCAATTTTAAATGTAGAGCGCTGATTACAATGTCACTGTCGAAAGCAGCACCCTGAATTGGAAGACATGAGCAACGAATATGCAAGCACACCCTTCCCACTAATTTTTTCTTAGGCTGTATATTTATTATATATATATATATATATATATATATATATATATATATATAATATATATATCCCATATATATATATATATATATATATATATATATATATATATGAGTAAAAATTTCTAGGGGTACGAGGTTTATGATGCTGAACTGGAAGGGGTACATTGCGAATTAAAGTTTGAGAACCACTGTTCTAGAATGACTTTTTTCGATATTTATCAATCGATACATTTGGATCGATTATCGGTATCGCTTAGACAATTCCTAAATGTATCGAGTATCGGTATCGCTTTATGCATTTTTCTATAGATGTATCGGAAAAAATCGATAATCGATACTCGATACATTTTCCGAATATGGAATCCAACAAAAATTATATATATATATATATATATCGCCCCCTCTCTCTCTCCATAAAATATATATATATATTCTTATATATATATATTATATATATATTAATAAATATATATATTTATTATATATAAATTTACAAATTTATACATTTATATATATATATATATATAATATATATATATATATCGTATATTAATAATTATATATATATTATATATATATATATATATATTATATATATATATATATATATATATATATATATATATATATATATATATTTATTGTAGATTTCAATGCAAGAGTGGGGA
This sequence comes from Trachelipus rathkii, assembly GCA_015478945.1. NCBI lineage: Eukaryota > Metazoa > Arthropoda > Malacostraca > Isopoda > Trachelipodidae > Trachelipus > Trachelipus rathkii. The sequence goes on from JABUQX010046621.1 coordinate 1,821, forward strand.
GGTGAAGAGACGAGGTGGAGAGAATGGTGGGACAGTATGGAGAGAAGATAAGAAATATTGCAGGAGAGAAGTTGATAGATTTCTGTTTAAGGAAAGGGAATGAAGATCATGAATAGTTTTTTCCAACAGAGGACCTCACATAGGTTCACAAAATATAGATGAAACAATATCACAAGAGAATTCGATCAGAGATCTATTATAGACTATAAAATATCGTCTGATAGTAGGCTAACAAGAAATGTGAAAAGGAATACTGGAGTAAGCAATTTATTCGGATCATAGATAATTATTGGTGACGGACCTAAAGGTGAAGACAGACAAGTTGCAGAATAAAGAAAAGAGAAATGTGATTAAAGTGGAGTCACTGAAGGAGTGTGACAAGAAAAGGGAATATATTGAAATAATAAGTCAGAATCTAGAACAATTAGAAGGAGTCGGAGAGATAGGGGGAGAAACAAGAAAAGTAAAAAGGGCAGCAGAGAAGACCCTGGGTAAAGGATGGAGGAACGAGGAAAAGACACAAGAGGCGGTGAACTGAAGAAGTGAAGGAGGGGTAATAAAGAGGAAAGCAGTATTGAATGAGAAGGTGGTTGAAAAATAGAAATAAACAGACAAAGGCCCAGTATATGGAGGTAAGAAATGAACAGAGAGAGTTGAAAAAGAAGAGTACCAAGAAAAGCGCAAAAGAGAGTTGAAGGAATTATGGAAGATATGTGAGGGCAAAAAGGAAGAGGATTTTTAGACTGACAAAAACGTATAGAGGATCAAGAGGTAAAGTTGTGCAATATCAAGGATAAGCAAGGTGAATTTTTGGTGAGATCAACAGACAAACAGGAGATAAATGGAATACTTCAAAGAACTGTTAAATGTGAATGAGCAGGTGGGGATGGGAGGAGAAGAGATAGTTGAAGGAGGGGAGAGGAAGAAGGGGAGGAGATCACTATGAAGGAGTTGGAGGTGGCTCTGAGAGCAATGAAGAACGGTAAGATGGGCTACCCATTGATAAAAGAGGGAGGAGAGAAAATGAAAGAATTTCTGAAATTGTTTCAATAGGTGTTGTAAAGAACGAGAGCGAAGTACAGAGGGTTGGAAAGTCAATCATAGTCCAATAAAATAAGGGGAAAAAAGATACAGGGGAGTATAACAACTACAGGGGAACATTCTTGTTGGAACACTTGGCATAAAGAGAATACTAGAGAAAACACTGAGAATGGTAGTAGAGCCCAGACTAGGAGAAGAGCAGCACGAATATAGAAAGAACAGAAGCACTACGGATCTCTTGTTCGCCTTGAGAATTACGTTAGAAAAGGTATGGGAATATAATAAACGAGCATATGTAGCTTTCATAGTTCTAAGAAAAGCTTTTGATTCAGTGCCTAGGAAGGGACTATGGAGAGTGCTAGAGAGAGAATATTCAGTGGATAAAAAGTTGAGAGGAGCCCTGGAGAGTTTGTATAAGAATAATAAATGTAATGTAAGGACAGAATATGAGAATAAGGAATGGTTTTAGGTGAGAACTGGAGTCAAACAGGGAAGCGTGTTGTCACCAATTTTGTTTGTAGCATATCTGGATGTAGTGATAAAGAAGGTGAGAGAAGATATAGGAGATTAGGACTGATATTCTGGCATGCGCAGATGACTTGGCATGCTGGAGCGAAGAGGAAGATAGGCTGAGAAAGGTGGTAACATGTTTTGCTAATAGGCTTAGAGAGGCCGGTCTGACTATGAACACATAAAAGACTGAGATCATTGTGGTTAGTAGGGGAGAGCTGAGAGTAGATGTGGAAGGGACTGAGATATAGATGGTGAAGAAATGCAAATACTTGAGTGGAGTATTTGAAAGAGGAGGAGGAAATGTACAGAAGATAACAAGTAGAATAGCTCAGTATGGGGAAGGTGTAAGAGCAGGGTACCCCATACTGAAAAATAGACAAATGAGTATGGAGGTGAAAAGGGTGATATTCGACGAGATGTTAACACTGATTCTACTATATGGGGCAGAAACATGGAGTACAACCACAAGAGAGGATAGTAGAATACAGTCGGCAGAGATGTAGGTTTTAAGAGTGATAGTGGGAAAGACTAGAAGAGACAGAAACAAAGAAACTTAAAATCAAGGAGAAGTTTGGAGTGAAGGCTATATTGAAATACATGGATGGCAGCCAGATTGAGATGGTGGGGACACCTGGAGAGGATGCAGGAGGAGAGAGTGGCCATGAGGAGATGGGAGTGGAGACAGTAGGTGGAGGACTCATTGAGAAGACATGGAATGATATCGATGCTGGAGAAGAGAAGAGAGAGTCCTGGAGGATAGAGGAAGATGGAGAAGAGCTCTGGCCCCTTTGACAGGGTCTTGACCTTTCCTGTGAGCTGTTGTGTGTTGTAATTATAATAATAATAATAGTATATATATATATATATATATATATATATATTAATATATATATATATATATAATATACTATTATATATATATATATATATATATATATATATAGTTATTCATTCGATCATTTACACATAGGGTAGGCAGGGTAGGTAGCTTCTACCCTAATATTTTTGAATTTTCTTTTTAATTAGATAATTAATTAATGGTATAAAGTTAACTAATTATTAAATATTTTTATATGAAATTTGGGGGGGGGTAAAAAATAAAGAACTTCTTTGGAATTTTTTATAAAAAATTATAATTTTTGAAAATAGAAATCAACTACTTAGTAATAACAAATTATTATAAATTATATTTAAATCATTTGGAAATTTTCCTTCCTACCCTAGACTTAAAAGTAAAACTCAAAGCTATGGGCGTACGGGTAGATCTTCATATTTTCATATATAATATATATAGGAAAAAGCCAAGGCGTCATATCCTTCTGTTCGAGGCCGATAAAAATACGTCGATTCGCCGAGTATTACGAATACTTTCGTTCACCGTTACGATATATATGAAAATTTTTGTTTTGAATTCTCTTCTCTCTCTCTTCTCTCTCTTCTCTCTTCACTCTCTCTTCTCTCTCTCTCTCTCTTCTTCTCTCTCTCTTTCGCTCTCCTCTCTCTCTCTCTCTCTCCTCTTATTCTCTCCTCTCCCTCTCTTTTCTTATCTATGTTGTTCTTTTTTCTTCTTCTCCTCCCTTCTTCCTCTCTCCCTCTCCTCTCTCTCTGTAAATATATATATATATA
>JABUQX010046621.1:7500-10000 GCA_015478945.1 Trachelipus rathkii
AGTTATATATTTTCAAGTACGCATGTATATAACTATATATATTATATATATATATATATATATATATATATATATATTATATATTACTATATATATATATATATATATATATTATATATACTATTATATATAAATATATAAACTTTAAGCATTTCTTGGTTAAATTATATATATATATATTAGTATATATATATATATATATATATATAATATATATATATACTAATATATATATATACTATATATATATATATATATATATTATATATATATATTATATATATTATACTATATAGTATATATAATATATATATTATATATATATATATATATATATATATATATATATATATAATATTATAATATATATATATATATATATATACATCTCTTGTATTATATATATATATAATATATATATATAATACAAGAGATGCTTGAAGTTTGTTCCAAATTATAAAAATAACTCACCATAATTGGGTCACTTTCAGACTCTGTCCCATCACCTTCAGTGCCTTAATGTTTACAAGTAAGATTCGCTCCAATATTACACTTTCTTTCCTCCAGTATCCTGGTCTTGGCAGCTTGGTACTTCACCTCATTTAACCTACGTACCACTCCGAGTTTGAAGTGAGGATGCAGGGCTGTTGCATAAGAATAATCAAAATCATCAAGATAACTGCTAAACCTCGGTTTAAAGCTCTTTTCTTTCCCTTTGTTTGCCTTTGGTTGCTTTAGCAAGTAGTTGACTAAGTTTTTGGCATAGTTAAATTTTTCAACCTCTCGTTGCATTTTCCCGATCTTGTCCTTGAGGAGGAAAAGATTAGGCAATAGGACTCCCGCTTACGCATTTTTCTCTTCCTGCAACATATCAAGCCTAACAGCAATAGGCCTCATTATTTCGATGTACTCTGCAATTACCTCCTTATCACTTTTTTTAAATACTGGAAGACAAGGCTTTTGCTCCATACAAATGTTGTTGATTTGTGTCATGCGACCATCAAGGTTCTTAAACAGGTCTTTTATAGAATGTATAAGGAGTTCAGCGATTTAACACTTGTTTGTTTTTTTAAGCTTTTGCTGACCAACTCCTTCCTTATTCTAGCAGCAGTTTGTATTTTCTGTTTTGGGCATTCAACAATCCTGTGCTGTTTGGTAAGTGTCTTATTAATGGATCTTGGTACCAGAGGACCAGCGAGGAACAATTTGAAACATTCCTAGTAGCCAAGATGTTTAATGTGTTGGAAATGCAACGGCGATGTTTAGTTAGGCTAAGTGCATCATGTTCTTCAAACAGATTTTCTAGCTGGAGAGGTTTTGTCTGCAGAACCTCTGTGTCACTAATTTGCTCCATCTCTTCAAGCGCAACCACTATCTCTGTCGTCGTCTCCTCCTTCTTCTTCCTCTTCGTCATCCGTTTCTGCATGAGCATCTACCCGAAAGGTTGCACAGAAATTTGCATGCATTACCTGGTTCGTAATGCAGCAACCTGAAGTAAATTTTTTAATTTAGTGTTTCCTTATTCATTTGGAGTTATAATTTTTTTCAGATTACGTTATTATTTCATACTGATTTTTACTGACCTTATGCTCAATGTCAAATTTTTTATGAATATCCGTAATATTGTTGGATAGGACTGTGCTGGTCTGAGAAACAGATAACTCTTTACAGGCAAGGACAGACTTCTCTCTCTCAAAGTATTCAATTAACCAGTGAACCGGCATCCCCTGAAAACTTCCTGTTTGTGTTCCAGTCCAGCCTGCCTGCGGTGTGGCCACATATGACCCTTATTATAATGTTTGTTAAATGCATCCTTCCCTTATTATGCATGACATCAAGATCCCTCATCACTTTTCTTTTGGAGGGGAGGTGGAATCAGAGTTCAGGTAGGGCAGGAATTCGACAAAGAACTTAGACTCCACAATGTTAATTGGCCAAATGTCATGTAGCAGAAATCTAAAAGCAAAAATATTTGATGAGAAATGATATTAATGACAAATAAAACTTGGTATTTTAAATTCGAAAATTTTGTATGGACTGTATTCTGTTAGTTTTTTAATCTGTTAATTGTGACACCATTTATAGTTAACCTGTAGTTAAAATAAAACACTTACCGTAGTTATAAAGCAAAACTCAAGAGCTCTCTTCTGTTTAAATATTTTCGACATAGACTGAAAATGATGGTTTGACACCTTTTGGCTGGTTTCTCACTGTCTGTTGAGCAGCTCCGGCCCCGCTTTGACCCTCCTTCAATTGCAGTACATAGCTCCTTGTGCAAAGAAGGAAAAGGTAAAAATAAGCAGTACCTTGTAAAAGCTGAAGGTTTTTTTTTTACATTGGGAGCATTCAATCTTTCCCTTGCACATCACTCTATTGCCCACAATATACTCCTTCTTGCTCTTGACAGACAGAAAAGTACTTGATAAAAGATGGGCCATAGGTGCTCCAAGTTATCTTGGCTGCTTTTTTTCATGGGAAGTACAGGCAACATCACAAAGAG
>JABUQX010046621.1:15000-30000 GCA_015478945.1 Trachelipus rathkii
TAAAAGGAAAACATAGACAGACTAAATTTGTGTATTGGTAACTTTCTCCTTCCATTCATGAGTTTTACAATTGGGCTTGACAAGAATGTTATACCCAAAATTTATACCAATATGCATGCAATTGGTACCATAGCATAATAACACTTCAAAGGGCTTTTATAATAACCTTACAAAAAAAATCGAAATTTTGAAAGCTTATTGAGTTACGAATACTGGGATGCGAAACAAATTTAAATGTCGGATTTAAGATTTTTAACTATATGACTGTCTGGATGTCTTGCAGTCAATTAATTACAAAAAAATTAAAAATTTACAAACACCTTAAAGAATTATTCACCAAAATACTCCAAATTACACTAAGTTTTTAACTTTTACTAACACTAACCATCTTATAAAAAATAAATTTAAAAAAATGAGCCCAAATAATTTCTTGAACTTGAAGTTTTAATAACAAACTGTTTAGAATTAAAATAGTGCCGTACTGTATAAAAAATTATTTTTTTATGAATAAGATAGACCCCATTAAAAATAAAAATGAAATTACAAAAAAAAAAAAAAAAAAAAATCACCCATTTAAAAATAAATTTACTCTAACTGAATCTACTTGTTAACATTATACTTAAACCTAATCATAATTAAAAATAACCTTTATATTAAGGAAGTGTTACAAAATAACAAATTATGGTAAGTTAGGTTTCATAAAAATGAAGTGGGAAACGAAGTGACTGACAGAATTTTATGATTTTAAAATTTCCTTTTCCCTCAGTATTGGGGAGTACCACTAGTAAGTAAGCAAACTCAAAACACAAGAATAGGAGGTAACATTTTCATTAGAGGATGAAAATGGTATTCTATTTTCCACAAAGGAAAAAATAGTTTAACTGTTCCTAAGACTTTGGCCATGTGCATTCTTTATTATTATTACAAACAAATAAAAAAAAAATTCTATCAGGAGTCAATATGTTATTCTTTATTATTTTTATTACTATTACAATCATTATTTTATTGTTGACAGTAATCTTTTAATCACCCACAAAAAAAAATGTCATGTATTATTGCATCAATATTCTTGAAGTGCATTTACCACTAAATATTGAAACAATAATCTTTAAAAAAAAAAAAAAAAATGAATTAAAATGTATACTAAGTGCAATCTTTGAAAAATGACTTAGAAAAAAAAATAATCCCCAGTCTGTTACGGTATAAGCAATTTTTTCAAGTAATAAAGATCAGTTAACCAGAATAAGATCACAACTGCACTTTCTTTTTAACTGACATAAATATTGCCTCAAATTTTATTTTATTAATTTAATTATTAATTTTTTTTTATATTATAAGAATGGTATAATCCATTATTAACCTCATTAACTACTTAATAATTTAAAAAAAAAAAATTTCTAACATCGGGGTCCATAGAAAATATAGCAAACTGATGTTAGGCTCACATTCTAATTTATATTTCTTATTTACCATTTCATCTTTTATTTTTATTATTTCAAATTTATATTATTATATTATTATTATTATTATTATTATTATTATTATTATTATTATTATTATTATTATTATTATTATTATTATTATTATTATTATTATTATTATTATTATTAATTATATTATTATTATTATTATTATTATTATTATTATTATTATTATTATTATTATGTAATTATTATTATTGTATAAATTATATATATATTGTAAGCAATCTATCCTATGCAAACTATATGCTTCTTAAGTTACGAAACTTTGCTACAAAATATGTCTCATAGCAAAATATATCCTAACTAAGCCTCAGAGGCCCATCTCATGCAAAGGCGTAAATGAGTGAAGTAACTTCCTTATAATTGTTCAGGGTATAAACTACTTATCCTTAAAGTTTTAACGAGCACTTTCCTATCTAAAATACGCACTATTATTACAAATAATAATAATAATTATTAATTATTATTATTATTATTATTATTATTATTATTATTATTATTATTATTATTATTATTATTATTATTATTATTATTATTATTATTATTATTATTATTATTATTATTATGTCAAATTGATTTTTCTGCATTATTATTAATAATTATCATTTTTCATTTATCATTATCATTAATATGTATTATTTATTATTATGATTATTATTATTTATTATTATTTATTATTTAATTATTATTGACTTATTATTATTGATTATTATGATTATTATGTTTAGTTATTATTATCTATTATTATTATTATTATTTATTTTATTATGATTGATCTATTATTAGTTCTATCTATTATTATGATCTATTATGCTAATTATTATTATTATTATGTATTCATTATTATTATCGTATTATTATTATTATTAATTAAACATTATGTAATTATAATTTTAGTATTATTAGTGAGTAATTCAAGGTTCTGTCACATTATTATTTCATATCATTATTATTAATCATGGTATCATCGTATTCATCTATAATTATTATCATTTCCCATCTAATCATTCCCATCCCCTTAATCATTGGCCCCAACATATCAATTATCATGTATTCATGCCACCCCCCATTTATTGATTAATGTAGTTATTATTATTATTATTATTATTACTTGATTAATTATTATTATATATTAATATACAAACATACATCCCATCTCACCTTCCATTATCTATTATTAATTATATATATTATTATCCATATTATTATTTATATATATTATTATTTTTATCAGTTATTATTATTATTAGTAATTTAAAATTTTAATCGGAGAAATTACATTCATGGTTAAAATACTAATGCTCATTTATTCCCTCATACAACCTTTTCTTAACACCACACACAAAGTATGACCCATGGAAGCTATACCAACACCCCAACTGACTTTACCCGTCTTACAAATGAAATTTTACACCTAAGGTCTTGAATCCCTTGGCTAAGCCAGACTTCGTGATCTTTTATTGTTTTATGGTGAGTTTTCAGATTCATCTTCCACCCCACCTATACTGAAAAAATTTCAAAATCCCAAATAGATCACATAGTACATTTAAAGTACCCTCCCCCATCACCTATACATTAGGAGTAAGACCACCAATGGCATAGAAATTTACCATTTTTTAATGTTCATAACACGCTAATTAAAGAATAGATAGTACATACAAGATACTTTCGTTTCATGAACATAAATATGACCAGGATCAACCTTCCACTTTCAGTTCTGGGCTCAGATCCAACAAAGGGGGCAAATGGAGAACTTCTATTGGAGGGGTCCCAACTCACAGGTCCTTTCGAATTTCTTGCAAACTACTCGCGCCTGTTTTATGTTTCCAACCTCGCCGAGACCCATTTACACCACACCCGATCACGGAACCGGTAGTCCAACTCACTTTTTTTCCCGCCGACACCGAAACTAAACCACCAGATTATCCATCCCTCCACTCACAATTCTTTTTTTCACATCTTCTGACTGCTTAAACAGGAAGCAACCGATTGGTTTAATTTATGTTGAAGCAGCGAAACGTTCTTGTTAATTTGCCACAGCACGACCGCCTGTTAATATATATATATATATTTATATATATATATATTTATATATACCTATGATATTATATATATATTATATATATATATATAGTATAAATTATTATATGATATATAATATATATATATATAGTAATATTGTGTGTGTGTGTATGCGTGTGTGTGTGTGTCGTGTGTGGTGTGGAAAGTGTTAGTGGACTATTATTCTTGGGCTTGGGCTTCGTCCTGCTTCGGCACGCGTGATACAACCAGCTCCTTGATTTAGGCTCTGCCCTTTGAGCAGGGGTCTTTATCTGTGAATGATATAGTATAATAGTATATGTATATAGATATATATATATATATATGATATATATCATAGTAGTTATATATATATATATATATACGTATAGAGCTTTTCCTATATATGTTTCCATTATAGATAAAGGATACGTAAATATAAGTATAGTGATAGGATATAAAAAAATATATATATATATATATATATATAGTATATATATTATATAGTATATGTAGTATATATATATTATATACCGGTATATATACGTATAATACTAGTACTATTATTTATATATATATCTATATTTATATATATATTACTTATATACTATATATATCATGATATATATATATATATATATGATAATTATATTATATATATATATATACTAATATTACTGTGCAGATTTAAAAAATGGAATTCGCATCGTAGATCGGATAGGTTTTTTTAATTAAAACATTTTTTTTTTATCAGATTTTTAAAATTTTATTTATTTATTTATTTATCAAATTCAATTTATTAATAGTATTTTATTTATTACTTATTTATTTGTTTTTATTTTATTTATATTTTTATGCACCGCACATTTTCAAAAAAGAGGATTCCGCTCTAATTAGAGCAAGATTCGAATGAGAATTTTAGATAGGCAATAAACAAAATATGGATCAATAATTGTAGGATACACTGAATTGTATTCACGGAACTGTTACATATGTTTTGGATACTGTATTCCTCCATTGGCATTAGCGTTAATTATCGATTGATTTCCATGTTTTAGCAGTCTTCAAACTTATTCGGAGCGCCGCAAGAGCTTTTAATTAATTATTTTATAAGTATTTTAAAGCCTATTCTTCTCTGCTGAAGTATTCGCTTAAATGAAATCGTCGCGGTCGTCGTCGCTCGTCGTCAGAAAAAAAAAAAAAGAAAAAATATAGAATACAGAACAAAGATTTGGGTTCGTATTTTTCCCAAAGACGATAATAGTTCTAGGAAGACGTGTTGCTACTTGAAGAGATGGAAGAGCTTTTGCCTTTGAAGCATGGGGATTTCGTTTCGCTGAAAAGATCTAAAAGATAGGGAATAGATTTGAAGCCAGGTACACCAAAATATCCATGTAATAGCAATTTTTGTTAAGACGCTCAGCTTTCTTTTGAATAAACTAGAAAAACATAAAGTTTACTTGGCGATAAATATGGATGAGAGGAAGATAGAAATAAAGGATAATTTGGCAGTTGAATTTAAAGAGATAAAAGTTTAACGGTAGTACGGAATCGCACTCAATGATTAGAATAAAAGTTAACGGTAATACGGAATCTCAAGTAACACCACTTTGGACAAATATAAATATGAACGATAGACATCCACAACCACTGGTATTTATCATTCTGAAATGAAATTTGAAAAGGTTGAACAGATAAAGAAGTAACTGACTCAGCGTATTACCCAAAAGAAGAGGGATCCGAAGAGTAAGAAAGAAGAAAATGAAGTTACAGTGTCGTGCATTTCTTAAAGATACAGTGCTGTCCATCAATTGGAATATTAAAAAAAATTCAAATATTTTTGTTTAGGACGATCACCACACGGTCGTGCGAGTCTGATTTTGTCCACACAGATGGAAAAATTGCATGTTTATATCAGAAAGGCTAAATGTTGATAGACATTTAGCTGAATGTTAAATTTCCTCCAGGTTAGATTAGGCTAGGTTAGGTTAGGTTAGGTTAGGTTAGGTTAGGTTAGGTTAGGTTAGGTTAGGTTAGGTTAGATTAGATTAGGTTAGGTTAGGTTAGGTTAGGTTGAGGTATTTTATAATCTTGCCTTTACCCATGTGCTTTCTACCGTGTTTGTATGTGCTCTTGTTATTGCGATACTGAATGATTGACAGTTAAGTGGTTATAATGTTCTTTATTTAATTTTTTACAGTCACTCCAGTAATCTAAAATTATGGTAGTCCCTTTTTCTATATTTTATTTAACTAATTTCATTAATACTTCACTGTCTTTCCTCTCTACTGGTATTAGGAAACAGCTATTAGAACCTCTTTCTATTCCTCAAATACTCAACTAGCATTTACACGATTTCCTCTATTAAATTTTCTCTTCCCAAATGCTGTTTCGTCTACCCCAACTGTCTTTCCCATACCACCTATTTTACTTGAAGTTGCTGCACAGACTAAAATGCAAATTTCTCTGCAAAAATTAAACCAATCTACTGTAATATTGTGTTCTTATTGAGATTTATCATTTCACATGCTCGTGTTACGGTTACTCCTTTTACAAATAAAATACACAATTAATAATACTTCAGGGTAAGAGAGCTTACTTTTATATAAAAAATAATTCTTTAGAACTGATGCTTTATATTTTCCACATTTACTACACCTGAATTGGAATTTCTGTCCAACCTTTACTATTTAACACAACGATTCACATTCCTTTCTCTTAATATTAAATTCTTATCTTGTAAAAATGCTAATAATACTAGTAATACACTATTATCTCCTATTATTTCATACAAATCAAAGAGGCCAATTTTTTCTTTTGTATATTTCACAAGTAACAAAAGCAATAATTCTTCTGTCACTAGAAATTATTTATGATAAGTAATCTTAAAATACTAAATGATAAGCTATGTATAGAATATAGTTTTCCTAATTTTATAATCTTTTATAAAAAGAACATTTAAATTTTTTTTACTTCGCTATATTAATTATAAATCTACCTAGGATCCGGAGTAGGGATCGAACCCAACCCCTTGTCATGCGACTCTGTCACTCTACCGATTGAGCTACTGAAGTGGCAATAATATATTCAATTTATTTTCAGTTTTATAGGGTATTTAGTATAGTTGGGCCAAGTCTTTCTTTTCGTGTATGATTCATCATTATTCGAATGAGTAAAAAAAAAATTATTTCTAAATAATTTTTTTTAAGTCGAAAATGAGGTTAATTTTATTTTATTTTTAACTGTAACGATTTTTAATTTTTTGGCAGATTTGGAAAAAATTGGGAGAGTTCTTTCTTATGATGTTTATTGCATCAAATTCCGACCAGAAATAAAGTTTTCAAAAAAAGTAAAAATTTGTTGTTTTTTTTTATTATTATTGCAAAGAAGCAAGTTTAAATACAAAATAGAAAAAACGTCATAAACACACACACACACACACACACACACACACACACACACACACACACACACACACACACACACACACACACACACACACACACACACACACACATATATATATATATAATATATATATATATATATATATATATATATATTATATATATATTATATATATATATATAATTATATATATATATATATATATATATAATATATTTTATATATATATTTAATATAATATATATATATATATTATATATATTATATATATATATGTGTGTGTGTGTGTGTGTGTGTGTGTGTGTTCTTTCTTTTTTCTTTATCTTCCTTCTTTCCCCAGATTGAGGGTGAGGTGTGCAACATACCCCGGAAACAGAATGGTTAGTAGAAGAACATGACGTAAGTCGAAGAGAAAGCCCCTTAAGTGAGAAAAAAATCCACCCTGAGGCATCAAATGACCAAGACGAACCCTCACTGTGGTATATCGTTAATGCAGGGTTCATCCCCTGTAACAGGACAACAACCATATCCCCCTCAGAAAACCACGCCATTCACTCCTGTTATGCACCTTTCTTTTCACCTTTCTTCTCTGCCAAGCTAACATTCCTTTCCTTCAAACATTTCTTTAATAACTCAATTCACTTTTTCTTTGGTCTCCCAGCCGGTCGATTCCCAGCACACTTCTTATTACATTCGCTTAACCAACCGACTATTATCCATCCTTTCCATATGACCAAACCATATTGAAACATTGTTGCTTATTCTCATTTGCGTCTGTCGTCACACTACACAACTCCCTAACACGGTCATTCCTCATTTTATCAATTCTTCACACATAACACTCCAATAAGATGATCCATCTGAACGGATTCCACCTTGGATCTATTCCACTTATTCCATACCATACTATACATTAACACTTGTAACAACGTACCCTTATTCATTACCCTAGAGTACTCAACAATTTGTTCATTTGTATTCACCAAATATTTAGTTGCACCAGCCTTTTTCCTCCATTTACAACTTTCCTATTACACTCTGTATCATCTGTTCATTTTTCATCCAACATATAGCCTAAATTTTTAAACTCTGATACTTGTTCCAAATAATTGCTCACCACCCAGCATGATTTCACATCGGGGACTCTCGTCAACCACCACCAACACATTACACTTATCTACATCTACTTTTGAACTCTTCCTCTTGCACACCCTACCAAGCCCCGCTACCAATCCTTTCAAAGTTTCCTAAGATTCGCCACACAAAACCAAATCATCAGCATGCAATAAGCAGGACACCCACCACTCTCTTCCATTCTCCATCAGTCTAACACCTTTCCCTGCTACCACTACCTATAATTCTTTCATCGTCCCACCCCCATATAAAAATTAAATAGCCATGGAAAGATAGCATATTCCTTCCCCACTTAACAATTAATATTAAACTATTTACTCTACATTTCATTTATTCTAACACACGCTTCACTATCGTGATATATATTGCTACTACCAACACCTGCCAAAGAACATCCCAATTAATCCTGTCATACGCCTATTGCAAGTACATGAAACGTAAATACAATTTATTCTTCTTCTCTCTCTCATTTTCTCACTTATTTGTTTCAATATGAAAATTTAATGTGCAAGTCTTTTACCACTTCTAAATGCACCTTGTTTTTCCGCCAATCAGTTTCTCTGTCGCTCTACACACTCTATTAACTAAATTACCAGCATATACCTTCTCTACAACATTCAAAAAACTAATTCCTCTACAATTCCCCTTATCTCCCTTTCCCCCTATATAAGAGTACCATTACTGCTCTCCTTCAATCCTTTGGAACTATACCCTCCACAAACGATTTGTTACACAACCACCATATAAAGTCAATCACGATCCAGTCTCTATTATTTATCATTTCACCAGAAATTCCATCTATAACTTGATTTAAAATTCTTCATATTTCTCACATTATCCATTACCTCCTCCTTATCCATTACCCCTCTCATTCCTCACAACCCTAGCGTGCGCACATTTAAATCCCACACCACTCGTTTTCACTGCTACCTTTCATCAATGTTTCAGTTACAGTAAGCAAATCAAATTTACATCTTATAAATACATCCTTCACCTCTCTTCTCCTCGCCATTTATTCCTCTAACACTCCATGTACTCAGACGATACAGTTACAATATATATATATATTATATATATATATCTATATAATATATTATATATTATATTATATATATATAACTATATATATATTATATAATAATTATATATATATAACACTGCTTATAAACACAGTATAATAGGTATTCAATAATGACCCCTACAGTAATTTTCACAACTGCCTGGGACGTGAACCTGACCCTAGCAGATGTACGCGTATGTGTTTGACCACTACGCCCACGATGGACTAAAAGTGAAGCACGAGAATTGTTCGCTGTGGTGAAATATATCACCCACACACAAGGAACCAGCCAGCACTCCACCCGTCCACTCGGCGTAGCGTCAAACAGTACCGCACAGAGTGAAAATACTTTAATTCCGGGGACTACAATGTAATATATGGACAACTGCTATAAATCACAGTGTACTAAGTATTCAATAATGACCCCTATAGTAATACGCGTACATCTGCTAGGGTCCAGGTTCATGTTCCAGCAGTGTGAAAATTACTGTAGGGGTCATTATTGAATAACCTATTACACTGTGATTTATAGCAGTTGCCATATATACATTGTAGTCCCCGGAATAAAGTATTTTCACTCTGTGCGGTACCCTGTTTGACGCTAAGCCCGAGTGTGGAAACGGGTGGAGTGGGGCGTGGTGGTTCCTGTTTGTGTGGGTTGATATATTTCACCACAAGGAATCAATTCTTCGTGCTTCGCTTTTAGTCCATCGTGGCGTAGTGGTCAAGCACATACGCGTACATCTACTAGGGTCCAGGTTCACGTCCCAGCAGTGTGAAAATACTGTAGGGGTCCATTATTGAAATATATATATATATTATATAATATATTATATTATATATATATATAATATATATATTTATATTATATATATATATATGAGAAAAGGCTGCTAAAGAAAACTTGGCATTCCAAACTTTATTTTCCGATTGTAAACGGCTCGAAAGGCAAACGTTATAATTATTAAATTTTGTTTGTAAAACTTTGATGAATACGACAATCGCGAAATGTCTCAAATTCATTTAAAAAGAAAGAAAAAAAACACGTCGACAAAAAAAAATAGAGGAAGGAATTTGAACGTTTTTTTCAGTCCAAAACTTTGGTTAGCTTTTCAAAGAGAAAAATGCAAACATTGGAATTTAAGAGTATTCATATCTCTATTTCAAATCTTGGAAATGTAATAAGTTGTGCAGGTTTTACAAGATCTCTCTCTCTCTCTCTCTCTCTCTCTCTATATATATATATATATATATATATATATATATATATATATTATATATATATATATATATTATATATATATATCATAACTATTATATCATTTTATATTAGATATATATTTACTATATAATAGCTTTTCTATCTATCTATTTATCTATCTATCTATCTATCCTCTTAATATTATATTATATATTTTTTGAATATTTATATAATATAATAATATTATATATATATATATATATATATATATATATATATATAATATATATATAAATAATATATATATAAATATATTATATAAATATTATTATATACATAATATATATATATATATATTATATATATTATATAATATATAATATGATATATATATATCATATATTATATATATATATTATATATATATAATTATATATATATTATATTATTATAATATATATATATATATATATATATATATATATATATATATATATAATATATATATATATATATATATATATATATTATATATATATATATATATATATATATTATATAATCTCAATTACGGTTTGTTGAAATATTATTATTATTATTATTATTATTATTATTATTATTATTATTATTATTATTATTATTATTATTATTATTATTATTATTATTATTATTATTATTATTATTATTATTATTATTATTATTATTATTATTATTATTATTATTATTATTATTATTATTGAATTTAATCAGAAAATTTGTTTTACAAATCTCGAAACATCAAGTAAGATGTTAATATTGATAAATCCATCCATTTAAAAACCTGAGTTGTAATTTGAACTGAGAACTGTCATTTGATAACAGAAAATAAAACGTTTTAGCTTTTGTAGTATTTCTACTTTTATATTTGCCTCAAACTTCTATCATTATTATACATTATCCAATAAGCTTCTACATCGAAAATCTGAAAAGTTTTTTTATCTAAATTCATCGTTAAAGTTCTCTTGACTCACTAGATTTGTTTTGTTATTCGTGTGTGTTTAGGATTCATTGGTGGATTGCCTAGCATTGTCTATACCTCAGTATATAGTTGATGGGAAAATGACAGACGAACCAGCCATTTGGAAATTAATCACGTGACTATTAAAAAGCTTTCGTTTGTTGTAATCATTTTTTTATTGCTTCATTATCTAAGATACAGCCAACAAATATAAAATAAATTATTTCGTATAAGTAAAATGCATTATTCTTAAAAAAACTAAATTGATCACATTCCTCAATGTCCGACAGCGATTGGTTTTCAATCCGTGTTACTAAAGAATTAAAATAAAATCAATATTTTTTTTTTATTCTCCTTTGATGGGTAAGGCTGGATGCCAACAAAATTCCATCAGAAATTAGGGTAAATTCCTAAGTCAGGTCCAATTCACAGGCCAACATGCCCTAATACACGGTGTTTGAAAGTGTGTAAGTTAAAGGTAGTTGGGAAAATAGATAAAGGAAAAGTGTTCCAGAGACTTTACGCAGTGGAATACATGTTACAGATTGGAGCATAGCGGTTACGTCTGAGGTCAGAGGATTGGATAGAGAATTAATGAGACTGTGCAGAAAGGTGAGTCACAACGAGGCCTTCTCAGAAGGAAGTGATGAATGGAGAGTTCAAAGAGCAGTTATCCATTAGTAAATAGCGATAGTATTAAGAAAAGTGAGGCAGCAGATTACGAGAAGAGCCAGAGTATGATTAGAGAGAGTTAGTGAAAGGAGAAGAGTTGGATAAAGTTTAAAGCACTTAGATTTCACCTTTTGAAGAAGGGCTATATGAGTGTGGAATCACCCCAAAAGTGTGAGGCATACTCCCACAGAAGCGAGCGACACTCCTTAAAGAGGAAGCTACTGGAAGTGGAGTGATGAAATTCCGAATTAGGTTGCCTCAGAACCCACACAAACTTCTCAGAAGTTTCTTTATGAAGAGAAGCAAAGCAATTATTACAATTAAGAAAACCAGAAAAAGAAACGCCAAGAATGTTAAGGTCAGACGAAAATTTGAGTTCTTTGTTTAAAAAATTTTGTACAGTTGTGTGGAATGTTGTAAGATGAAGAACTGAGATTTTGTGTCATTGAAGACAACCGTTTCAACAAATCCCCAATTAGAAATTCGCGTTATATTAGGGGCTAGTTGCCCAATGGCTGCTTTTCTAGCTTTAATTACTTGTTGTTGGGTGGGACATCTTTCAAAATAAAATGAATAATGAAGGGTGGAATATTCAACACAGAGTGGATGGTTGAATGAATTGTATAAGTGATGAAGGTTATTTAATGAAAAGTAGAAAACGAGTCGACAATAAGAAAAAAACACTGAGGAACACCACCATTTATAGATTTAAAGGATGAAAGGTGGACGTCTACAACTGCTGCTATAGAGCGACCGGAAAGGAAATCAAAGAGGTCGCAGAGAAAAGGATAGATGCCGAAGGAGAGAATATTTTAGAAATCAAAACTTTGTGCCAGACTTTAGGGCCACAGCAAAAGATTCACTGAAATGGTAACGGAGGGGAATAGCCCAAATGGTCGACAGGGAAAATGGGCGACACTACATCAAAAAAATTTCCCCAATAGCTAGCCGCAGGTGTTAGAATAGGCTAGGTTAGGTTAGGGTTAGGTTAGGTTTAGGTTAGGATATAGTTTAAGTTAGTTTAGGTTAGGTTAGGTAAGTTAGGTTAGGTTAGGTTAGTTAGGTTAGGTCGTTTAGGTTAGGTTAGGTTAGGTTAGGTTAGGTTAAGTTAAGTTAAGTTAAGTTAAGTTAAGTTAAGTTAAGTTAAGTTAAGTTAGGTTTAGGTTAGGTTAGGTTAGGTTAGGTTAGGTTAGGTTAGGTTAGGTTAGGTTAGGTTAGGTTAGGTTAGGTTAGGTTAGGTTAGGTTAGGTTAGGTTAGGTTAAGGTTAAGTTTTGTTGGATTCTTTAGAGAAATCTTCCCCTAAAAAAAAAATTAAACCAAAAAGAAAAAATTTAACATTTTTATTTTTTACTTTTTTACAAAAATGTCGACCATTTGACCTGTCGATAATTATCCTTGTCTACCATTTGGTACTAGCTTCGTAACGGACTGAGGACCAAGAACCAAAGAGAAGGGAAAGAAGACACTAAGTATAACCTATCCAAATCGATTGTTTATTGACTATCAGAGAGAAGAATAATAAAGATTGAAGATGTTTTCAAAAATCTCGTGTTATCGATCGTTCAAAACTTAAAGATAGACGAGGGTTTAAAGCCGAAGAAACGAATACTTTTAAGGGTGACATTAGTTCCCTTTTTCTTCGGCACAGGATGAATAAGGACACGTTTACAGCTAGAAAGGTAGGTCAAAGAAGATAGACTGAGATAAACAGTTTATACAATATATTAAGATATATATTTTATCTGTAGAGAGCAATATATATATATATATATATATTATATATATATATATATATATATATATATATATTATACTATAATATAATTATATATATATATATATATATACTATATATATATTAATATATATATATTATATATATACCATGCGGCGAATTCCAGTAAACTTTCACTATCGGCTTCTCTATTACTCCATCTCTTTCTTTTTTTTTTTTTTTTTTCTCTCCGTCTCTCTCTCTCTCTCTCTCTCTCTCTATATATATAATATATATATATATAATATATATTTATATATATATATATATATATTATATATATATATATAATATATATATATATATATATATATATATATATAATATTATGTTTACAATAAACTACAATACCTAAATAGAATGTAACTAGAGATGTCAAGGGCAGCAATATAATGTACGGTACTCTAAAAATTCACAAACGACAATCTCCGCATTTCCTTCGAGCACGAAGTGTCACCTTTTTTAATTTGATTGAAAAATAACGATATTTCAATCGCGAGGATTCTTACTTTTTGTTTCAATTTTTACATAATCTTTTTATATTATTGCGTAATATTTTTATTCATTTGACCAATTTTCGCAAAGAAATAAGAGAATTTTATCGTGAATATAATTAAATTTTGTAAAAGATCGATCCGTTTCTATAATGTTAACTCCGTGCTAAGCACGAGCAGTGCGATATGAGGAGTCTCCTCTGACAATATATATATATTATTTATATATATATAGAATATAAATCAGATATATATATATTATATATATTATATATATTTTATATCTATATATTTATATAAATATATGAGTCTCCTCTACATTATATATATATATAATATAACAAGAAATTGAAGTTAAGATAAGTTATTTAACAAAGTTGATAGAAAGAGAACTTAGGTGCTAATGTAATCTTGTGATTTATTGAATTTGAGACGGAGACTTCGATTTAGTATTAAAGAGTTTGATCATAAAAGTTTGTATTAGTCGTCAAAGATTAAACGTTGTATTTTAGTATTAACTCTCATATAAACAGAAATTCAATTTGAAAAAAATTCTCCAGCAATCAACCAAACAATCCAAGTCTTTAATATAAAACTTTTAAGTTTTTTTAAATTAGGGCTCTTTGGGCTGGTAATATTTTTACTGGCTCCGACTCCGGTTCTGGCTCCGCAACCGCATTTTTTAAATTTCTCGGCACCAGTTCCGAAACCCTCTATTTTATTATGAAAAAAAAT
>JABUQX010046621.1:35000-41168 GCA_015478945.1 Trachelipus rathkii
TACTTCCTTGCAGATCAATTTCTTATTGTGTATGCTGTTGCGTGAAGAACAGTTTGTGTTGACAATTTCATCAATGTATATAATAGTGAAATGAAAGACGTTTATATTCTAGTGGGTAAGATGGAAATGGTAATGTAACGGTATTGATTAGCCGATTATTATGGATGCTTAATATAGAGGATTACGAATTCTGCTAGTAACGATGTACATAGTGGGATATTTAGTCAAAGAGGAGCTCATTTCGACGAAAACAGGAGAAGAAGATTATTATGAGAGACATAGACTGATTTAAAATAATATTTTATTATGCTTTTTGCCATTTTTTAGCCTAGACTATTTTTGGTGACTCGTGTAGTTCCTATTTAAGAGTTGAATAAATTTTACTTATTATGTTTTTTTTTGTAATTTTGTGTTAGTACGTTTTGAACTTTTAAATGCGATCCTTTTGCGAAATATATACTTTTACTTTGAAGGTGGTTGTTGGGATAATAAAACGGGAAGGTCAGCTATTTGATAATTTACTACTTATACATTCCAATATAATGAACACCTGAGATGAAGCGAAGATGAATTTTCCAATATAGTTTAAATTTGGCAGCATCTGTAATTTCTTGATAATAACAAGTTGATCAGTTTGTAGTTCAAGGTGCGAGATTGAATGTGGAATGTATGCGTCTCTTTATATTATTATATATTATTATATTATTGTTATATACTATTTAATGTATGTTTATTATTTATGATTATATAGTTTATTATTATTAATATTATTTTTGTTATTTTATATGTTTAAAATTTTATTTATTTGTTTTGTTTTATTTTATTTTTTATTATTGTATTATTATTGTTTATTAGTTGTTATATATATTATTTATTTTTATTTTTTTTATTAGGTATATATTATGTATTTATTATTATTTTTGTATTATTGTTATTTATTGATGTTTTATTATATATTGTTTTGTAGTTAGTATTGTATTGTATTTAGGTTATGTATTGGGTATATAATGTAGTTGGTGTGGTGTTGTGATTATGTGTTAGTATTGGGTAGTTGTTAGGTGGGGTGTATAGGTATTGGGTGAGTATTTTGTTGGTATAAGGTATTGAGGGGAGGGAGGTTGGGTGGTAGGGGGTATTAGGTGTGTGTGTATTATAGTAGTTAGTAGTTAGGGTTGATATAGTGGTTAGTAGTGAGGTAGTTGTTTATATAGGTGTTGGTGATTTGTGTATATATATTGAGATATATTTAGGTTATGAGGTAGGTTAGTGTGTTGGGGTTTTTGTAGTATATATAAAAACATATAAAGCTATATATTTTAAAATCAATCATATATTAAGTTTCATCCAAACCTGTTTTTTAAGTAAAAATATGATTAGATGTTGGTGTAATGTAATTGAATTATTTATTTTTTAAATGAGTTTTGTGTTTGCTCAAAGAAATTTATAATAATTATGGCATGTAGTGTTTATTTAATGTTAAGTGGTTGAGAGTGAGCGTGAGGTGTATTATTGCGATTATTAGACTGATTTTGTAAGTAATTAGATTTGTTAAAGGTGTGTATAGAGAAATAGTGTTTTATTATGAAGTAGTGAAAGGCTCCCCAAGATATTTGTAAAATGTAAATCTTACGTGGTTTACTGAGTTTTTGTTTGTGTATGTTTGAATGTGTAACATGCAAAGGTTTTATAGTGTTTAGTTGATGTATGTGATTAGGTGTGTTAGTTGTGGATTGTAGTATTGTATTGGATGAGTGGGGTGTGGTTTGGGTTTATTTGAATAGAATTATGTTTGTATGTTTGGGATGAGATCATTTGGTAATTTGCCTTTCTGTTTTTGTTTGTGTAATTAGGTTGTGTGTAGTTATATATAATATATATTGGTTTTATATGTTTATATGTGTAGTATGTGTGTTATTTTGAATATGACGAAGTTGAATTTAGGTTAGGTTGTGTTTTATTTGGGGGTGTGTGAGTAGTAGTTTAGGTAGGGGGTGGGGTGGTTTTGGGGGGTGTTGGTTGTTGGGTTGGGTGTTGGTTAGTTGGTGGGTGTAGGGTGTTTGTAGTATTAGTAGTGGATAGGTAGTGGGCTCTTTTATTTGGAAGATTATTGGATGTTTGAGAGAGAGTGGATCAGTGTGAATATAAATTCTGCTTCTCGGTGTTGTGGGGGTTGGGTGGTTTGTGTCGTCGTTTACTCTCTGATTTATTCGTATAGGTGGCTAGTGTTGTATTACTCGCGGTGTGCGTAGTGTCCACTATAGTCTCGGTTTGTGTGCGTGTAGAGTAGTGTTGTGGTTGGATGGGTGTCCGGGGCTGCTCACTTCAGGCGGTGGAGGTTACACAACGAAAGTCCGTGTGTAGAGACATACCCCAGCTGGTGGTAAACCGCGGATACTGCTAACGACAGCTGCATGATTGACTCATCTGTCGGCTACGCTAGATCGCAAAAGAGACTCTAGAACCCAGAGAGTCCGCAGGTAATGCATGAGTATACTGCAGATCTATACTCAGAGATTAGACGTTATGATCTGCAAGCATTTAGATTCGGAATGAGATATAGCGTCAGAGCCGGTGATCAAACGTCCGCTACTGATATGCGCTAGAGGATATGACTTTCAGCTGACAGTACGCAAGATGGGGTAGATCTGTCCAGGCGCGATTCTGATAAGAGCGTTACCGGTCGAAATGTTCTGTCTGGAGGAGTTTCAAACGGATATGATCCCGATAGTCAGTTATGTACGCCGCATAGCTGGGTGTTGAATCAGATCAGTGATAGGGAAGACTACCAGTAACTGGAGCTGACGTTATAATTTGATGGGTGTCCGATGTGCGTGTCATGGAGACGGAGGCTGATCTGCGCTATAGAGAGAGATAACATATCCGGTTTGAGCAGGATAGAAACGGGAAGGGTCATATGGTACGCAGACGGTACGAGCCCTAGTGTCAGTGGTGTCAATTGGTGATACGATCTTGAGCAGCACGCATTCAGGTTTGACCGTATCTAAGCGTAGCATCCCCGTAGGTGTTGACCGATGGTCCGCGTGGGTGGAAGTAGGGCCGGATGGAGCGCATGTGGGGTTATGAGAGTATATGTCAAGGCTTATAGGAGACGGGCGCTGACGGCTAGTACCGAAATGCGAGATTGCTGGTCAGGGCGTAATTTCAGATGACGCGTGTTATGTCAACTGATTATCTTGCTCCATGGCTAAAAAACTGAAGTTAGTATAACCGAGAATCGTTAGCGTGTGACTCTGTATAAGACAGGCGCTATACGTATTAGGGTTGTCGTACTCACCGCTAGGAGTAGAGTGTAGTGAGTTTGTACTGAGTAGTATGAAGGGCGTTATACAGAAGAGTCTTACGGCACGTAGTTGGTATTAGTGTAAATAGTTGCGGGACAACGCTTACAGGATTGACCTGCATATGCAGTCAGAAGTGCAGGATGTGAGCCTTACTCGTAGGCCTATGGATGTGAGGGCGTCCGACACGTAGGAGCCGATAGGGACGCGGGAGAGATACTTCAGTGGGGCGCTTTGCGAGATAAAATATATCAGCGTTGGTGTACGAGTGCCCGCTGTCTTGCTGTCGTGAGGCCACGTGCAGGACTGGTGGGTAACACACTATTGAATGGGACGCCGTCGAGAGTCGATATAGTGACAGGCTCGGGTTTAGCGAGCGGACGATTGAGAGCTAATTAGGGAGTGTAGACTGGCTGATAGCGTCTACCCGCTTGTGACGAAGAGTGAGGGGCGTAGATACGATCACAGCTAGACTGCAAGTCGGTACCGCGCTTGTGGCATACGACACTATAAGAATGATTGCGGCAGCTATGCAAGATCCTTTAGCGAGTGAGACATGTTCGATGATGGTTGGGCGTTCATTGTGTAATAAAGGGTGTTGCCATCTACGGTTTCTCGAGCATATGTTGTGCGGTGAGTCTAAATATAGGTGGTATGGGAGTCTAATCTTCCTGTATGGTGATATTTAGGTTCATTAATTACCGGTACGAGGCAGACTGTAGTGTTTTGTTCGGCCAAGACTCTATAGATAAACGATTGGCATGCTGGAGATTAGCTTACGCCTAGGTCTCGCAGACTGATAGGTGAACGCGAGGTGTTTGACCGGGCTAAGGCATGTTTTTTTTAGATTTAAGGATTTTTTTTTATTTTTTTAGATTGGGACCATATATAACTAACGTAATATGCAAAGTTTTTTCCACAGGTAATTATGGAATGAGAAAACGGGAGCTTTAAAAACTACGCTTGAAACGTTCCTTTTCTGGGAACGTGAAATGGCCTAGTGGATAAGGCGACCGGTGTTATTTTTTTTCTTTGAGAAATTTTAGATTTTAGCACTTTGTCCTTCGACTTATACTTGGCCTTCGACTTATATCAGTTACTATCGAAACGTCACTATATCGGGTTGAAGCGATAGTTTATAACTAAAAGGTGTTGCCAGATCACGTTAGGTCGTTTTTCGGTTCCCTTCAAAACGTCACTTTAATATAGTGTCGCCTCACGGGAATCGCGAAAGCGGATGAACGCTTTCAAATACCATTTTCTTAAGCTTAAACTATCGTTAAACCGATTATGACGTCATATAGTGACGCCGCTTAGGGAACTAGTATAAGTCGAAGGTCTAAGTGCAAATTCCGAAAAATAATTTCGACCTAAAAAAATTTTTGTGTATTATTTTCTTTGAAAAATTATATATTTTAGCACTTAGACATTCGACTTATAACTTAGACTTCGACTTTATCAGTTCCCTTGAAGCGATAGCTTATGCCTAACAGGTGTCACCCGATCACGTTAGGTTGCGTTTTCCAGTTCCCTTCGAACATCACTAATAATATAGTTGCCTTACGGGAATCGAAGAAGTTGCTGAACGCTTTCAAATACTAGTTACCTAAGCTAAAACTATCGTCAATCCGATTATGACGTCATATAGTGACGCCTGATCGGGAACTGATATAAGTCGAAGGTCTATGTGCAAATTCCGAAAAATAATTTCGTAAGAAAATTGTTCTGATATATATAAAACAAACAAACGAACAAACAAGAAAAGAATCAAAAATCTAAGATATTCCCTCTTAGACCTTCGACTTATACTTAGACCTTCGACTTAGCACTTAGACCTTCGACTTAGCACTTAGACCTTCGACTTAGCACTTAGACCTTCGACTTAGCACTTAGACCTTCGACTTAGCACTTAGACCTTCGACTTAGCACTTAGACCCTTCGACTTAGCACTTAGACCTTCGGCTTAGCACTTGACCTTCGACTTATCCTTAGACCTTCGACTTAGCACTTAGACGCTTCGACTTAGCACTTAGACTTCGACTTATATTAGACCTTCGACTTAGCACTTAGACCTTCGCTTAGCACTTAGACCTTCGACCTTCGACACGTAGACCTTCGACTTAGCACTTAGAACCTTCGACTTAGCACTTAGGCCTTCGACTTTAGCACTTAGACCTTCGAATTATATCAGTTCCCTTCGAAACGTCACTATATCGGGTTCAACGATGGTTTATATACCCTAAAAAGCGTCACCCGATATTATTTTCTCTTTGAGAAATTTTAGATCTTAGCACTTAGACCTTCGACTTAGCACTTAGACCTTCGACTTAGCACTTAGACCTTCGACTTAGCACTTAGACCTTCGACTTATACTTAGACCTTCGACTTATACTTAGACCTTCGACTTATACTTAGACCTTCGACTTAGCACTTAGACCTTCGACTTATACTTAGACCTTCGACTTATACTTAGACCTTCGACTTATATCAGTTCCCTTCGAAACGTCACTATATCGGGTTCAACGATGGTTTATACCCTAAAAAGCGTCACCCGATAACGTTAGGTCGTTTTTCGGTTCCCTTCGAAACGCCATCCCGTTGAGAAGCGAAATATCCGTCAACCGCTTTTATTTTCTTAGGCGAATTTCTTATACAATTTTCTTTAACTTGTTAATCAGGCATTGTTTCATCGGCGAATGCTTGTAATTGACGAAAAAACCGTAACACTTTATTATCTTCATGCCGCCGACAATAGCCTGGAATATTTTTCGATCCCTCCGAAACAAATCTCACTCACTTTCTTTCAGTTTCATTCTCACCACATTCCTCGCAATGGCATATTTATCGTTGGTTTCTTGAAAGGGAGGGG